>CM031569.1:17209266-17255485 GCA_018467065.1 Ephestia elutella
TAATATAGTAAAAATTATATATATATATATATATATATATATATATTAACACTACTTTGGGCCCTTTGCTGATCCAGCAGTGCGCTGAGAACATTATCGACTCCACCTTTAACCCGCAATAACTTGGCTCCTCTTGTTGCTATCTCGCTCGGAATCGAATATATCTCATCTACGGATTGTGACGGACCGATATATTCGTTAAAAGATCTTTCTACTCGATAAAAAATTTTGCTCGAATTTCGAAAAAAATTTGCTCCGTAACGGTCAATTTTCTCAAACTCAAAATCACTTTCTGACTCCAAGATTATTTAAAACTTGAAATTTATTGGCTCCGATATATATTCACTGACATATATTTACCAAAATTTCGAAACATTATTAGATCCGTAACGAACGCTTTTTTTAATTCGTTGGCACATTCTGGCTACGCGCTTTATTCAGAACTTTGTACTTTGATGACTCCTTTTTATATTCAATGATATATTGAATTAGTATGGGATTGCTCTTGAAATGCCAATATTTGTTAACCCGGCTGATTTTATATTCGTCAAAATGGTAACTTATAAGATCCACTTCGTACGCGGGGTGAGGGCGGAGGCTGGTGCGCAGGAGCGGAGAGGGCTATTTCGTTCCACGCTACTGTCGGTCGACCGATACAGACAGACCGCTCGGCAGTGTTGCCAACTTAGCAACTTTATAGCTAGATCTAGCATTTTTTGATATTGGTCGGCAACAATTTCATGAAACTTGTAGCTAAATTTTTTGGCTACTTTTTCATAGCAACTTTTCATTTTCATTAACTTTTTTTTAAAATACTCAACCAAAGAAAATACTGAAGACCCCCAGCCATGGACATCTTCCTCTTAAACTAAAATAGATATTTCTAATAGGTACCTACTCTCTGTTTTAAAAATATGTTTATTTTTCAACGATACTTACTTATTTTCTTAAAAAAATAAAAATATACCACGACTGTTTTTGATCAGAATTTGACATTTCATTGTATTCTACATACTGTATCACATATTACTGTACATATTTATTAATATGATTTAGTGTACCTATGTATGTAATAATAGTTTATGTACGTTTATATTTTGCACCCTCATAGCATTATCTGTCTCTGTATGACCAAAAGGTAGACTGTTAGATCAAAGCTGTTAGATAATGCTTTTGGCATGAAGTTCGCCTATTCTTTTACTTTTTTCAAATAAAGATTAAAAAAACACATGACTTTGACTTTGACTTTAACAAAAATCGATTTTATGGTCCCATCCGGAAGAAAGCACGAAACTTGGCATGAATGTAGCTTTCATATATGTACTTTAATATTGATATAGAAACACTTCGAGAAATGAATGTTTCCCCCTTTTATGTCCCAAATCGTGGTTTTCCTCATTTTTTATGAAAACGGTAAGAGCTACGCAAAAACCAATATGTTCTTCATTAAATTCTCTATAATAACACCATTGGATGTATGTTGATGGAACTTATAGTTTACAAAATATACCCATGTTACTATGACGATTTTTTTGAAAAATTCGAACTTTTTCTACTATTGCACGGACATGGTAGAATTTCGTATTTAATTTCATGGATAGCTTTCGACTTCTGATATACTGTATTGTAGTGGTCCGACACTTCGTGTCGACATATGTTATCATCATCAACAAAGTACCTCTTCCTATTGGGGGAGGGGAGGTGCATCCCGCGCGCTACAAGCGAAGAAGTACTGCCTATTTTATTTAAACATTATATCATGTCTGGAATCGTTTTCGTATAAATCAAGCACCAGGAATTCATTTTTGATAATAAATTGGCAGCATTTCATAGAAAAATATCGATACTTTTCCTAAAAAGTTAACAAAAAATTCTTAATTTAATTGTCTGTTCAAAGCACGTTCAAATTGCTTTAAGATATAATAACAAGAGTAAATCTGAGTAAAATAAGTTCTGATGGTAAGTACGGATATTCTTGTTTATAAAAATATATATATTAAATAACATAGCGATTCAGCGCGGTAACGCGGCAAGCGTTCTGGGCACCTTTGTACCAGAAACGCTAAGGGGCGGGTTGTAATTAAATTTGAGGATGTGTATTTTTATGACAAATTTTATATTTGAAATATTTTGACTACGTACTGTTTGTGTAATGAACTAAATTATGAAAATAAAAAATATTAAATCATAAGAAAATAAAATAATGTATATAAAAAGAAGAAAAAAAAATAACATTATAGTTTAACTTCCATTCGAAAAAAATGTGAAAATATAAAAGCCCGTGCGGCGTTTAAAATTCAAAACGTGCTTAAAGTCTATGAGTTTTTCCCAGAAAGTCCTTAGAAACAGTTTCAATTTTGATGTTAATTTTCTTTAAATATTTGTTTTAAACTAGTGAAAACAATTTATTTATTTATTGAAACTGTTTCTAATGACTTTCTAGGCAAAACAAATTTACAAAATTTAAGTACGTTCTGAATTTTAAGCCGCACAGGCTTTCAATTTTTTTTGGAATGTAAGTTCAACTAATATGTTATCTAAAATGTATATTTTTATGAACTAGAATATACATGTTTGCTTTTTTACTCAGATTTAGCCATGTTATAAAATCTTGAAGCGCTTTGAATGTCCTTTGAACAAACAATTAAATTAAGAATTATTTTTGACTTTTTAGCAAAAATATCGATATTTTTGTAAGAAATGATGCCAAGTTATTATCAAAAATGAATTCATGATGCTTGATTTATACGAAAACGATACCAGACACGATATAATGTTTCAACAGAATAGGCAGGAGTTCTTCGCTTGTAGCGCGCGGGGTGCACTCCTCCCCCTCAATTGGAAGACGTACTTTGTTGATGATGGTAAGATATGTCAACACGAATTCTGGGACCACTGTGATGTATTTCTGAAGTCGAAAGCTATCCATGATATTAAATACGAAATTCTACCATGACAGTGCAATAGTAGAAAAAGTTCGAACATTTCAAAAAATTGTCCTAGTAACATGGGCATATTGTAAACTATAAGTTCTATCAACATACATCCAATGGCGTTATTATAGAGAATTTAATGAAGAACATATTGGTCTTTGACAGTTTTTGCGTAGCTTTTACCGTTTTCATAAAAAATGAGAAAAACCACGATTTGGAACATAAAAGGGGGGAAAGGGGGGAAACATTCATTTCTCAAAGTGTTTCTATATCAATTTTAAAATAGATATATGAAAGCTACAATCATGCCAAGTTTCATGCTTTCTTCCAGATGGGACCACGTTAAGGACTCTGACGCAAAATGTGTAGCTACTTTCTCTACTCACGGTCGTTTGTTCCCGATGAGTAATACCAAGATTTGTCACACTGAGACACAACGGGAAAAAAGTATCAATGTGTAACAGTGTTACATAAGGTTGCATGATTAATTTCATGTATTCTTTTTTGTAAAATCTTAAATAGTAAATTTATGATTTTACAAAGAATTACATGAATATAGTCATGTAAATTTCTTCGTAAAATCATAATTTTATCTGATTAGGTACTCATACTCTATGGGAATACAGAGTTCCTTTTAGTAACAGTGTTACATAACGGTAATTCAGAGTGCCGATGAGTAACAGCATGACACGTTAGGAAAACCTCAGTTGCAATGTGTAACACTGTAATACATTGATATATTTTTTCCCGTTGTGTCTCAGTGTGTCAAATCTGGTATGAATCATCGGGAACAAACGCTCACGGTCATACGGCCATAGATTAAATTCTTTATTTTCAACATTGGATGTACAAAATCAATTATTGACGTCAATAACTTAGTTTACCACCGCCTCCAAAGCACAAGTGTAGAAGAAGCGGCGAAACAAACTACCTACCTACACTGCAGCAGCATTTTCTCCAAAATAAATAAAATAAAATAAAATAAAAAGTACGTCACTTTACAATTTCCATTTACCTACATTAAAGTGGGATCCTTTCATTTCTCATAAGGTTAATAATCATAATATGGTTTGTCATAAAGCCTTTCTCATAATTTTTTTATCATAATATTTTATTCAAATAATATTTATTGTAATAATATTTGTTTAGTCATAATCATAGATTGTCATACAGATTGTTTTTATAAAATGGTTTATCATAATGGATTTGTCATAATTGTTATGGTCATAAACATAGTTTATTTTTTATTTAGTTCATCTTTTATTTTGTTGATGACATTTGAAGACATTATGTAAAATTTGATATTTGATTATACTTCAAACACTAGTATAGGTTAGGGTTGGGCCACCCCTAAGCCGCGAACATAAACAACAAAAAAACAAAAGCTTAACAAATCTTACCTTTTCTCTGAGTGCAACCGTACATTATGAGTTCTCTTTTCTCTGTACATTATGAGTATTACTATTATGATTAAATTATATTATGATTATTTATGTTTATGACAATTTGTATTTATTACAAAACAATTATGTTAAAAAAATTATTTAAAAAAAAAATATTTTAATTTTAATTTATATTAATTATGATTATGTGAAAAAACATTATTTCGAACTATATTATTACAAATATTTTTATGAGAATCATTAGAGACCCCATTAAAGTATGTGGACGAATATACATTTTCGTACCAAAAATAATTCTTAAATATATTAGTAATAATTAAATTAATAAAGTTTATTTAAATGTCAATAAGACAAAAATGAGCCTAAAGTTGACGAGGCAAAACTTGCGTGCGCCTAATATTATGTACCTACTTAGTGAGTAGCCGTCAGAAGCCAATCACAGTTTCCGACAGAAATGATGTGCTCTAATTGGCTCATTTGAATCGGATCAACATGAGAGTGAAAGCGAAAAAGGTGGAATTGTATAAAAATGGCGTAATTATTATTATTAGTCGCCCTGACACTTATGGCTCCGACCGGAGCCACTGTTGCAAAGGAAAACAGCAATGGAATCAGAAAATCAAGCCGGATCAACAAATGAAAAAGGATCAACAAAGTGCTGCTCGTACGGCACGATTGAGCCACTAAGTGCCCGTAGGGATATCATATATATATATATATATATACATATTGAAGGACATGTTGCGTCCTACATGGCGTTATTTACCGATGATGCTGCGTCCGACTGACTTTGTGCGTCCGGAATACGGACGCAAGATTGACCGCCCCTTATTTTTAGCCCAAGTGTCCCTTATGATCATTAGAATGAATGGGCGAAAAATTGCCATGGACGTTATTTCATCACTACAATGCCTTTTAGCGTATAACATAGTTCCGCCGTCGTCCGACTGAAATTTGGAGGGCACTAGTGTTCAGCGTATAATTTACCACGTATACTTTGAGTTCACTTCACCGATCTTATCGTGTCCTTTGAATATCGTACTTTATTTGTAAAGTTTTTATCATTTTTTCGTGACAACAATCTTGCGTCTCTTAAATATCCTTAAACGGGCACTAGGTACTGTGTCTGAGGGGCCTATTCGGGGTTCACGAGGGATGCATGGCGCGGGGCGCGGGGCGCGGGGCGCGGGGCGGCGGGCTTCAGCGCGCTCGCGTGCCGAGGTTTGTAAACAGACATGTATGTGCCTGTGACGGCCGGGATGTAAGCTGGTCATCAAAGTGAATTACCTATTTGCAAGTGATTATTTATTTGTTCTATTATTATAGTTAGTGATTATAATAATATATGAATCACAATGAAAAGAAGTGCAAGGATTCTTAAATTGGCAAACAGTAAGTACCTACTTACTTTTTATGAAAATTATAACACGATTTATCTTATTATAATACCTATAACATCTAGCTAGTAAGTACCTACCTACTTACATTTAAACATGTTGTCTGTTTATGATATTATGATGAGTTTAGTTTGCGTTAAATTGTCTGTGAGTGAACGTGTGTAATCTGCAAAAATGGTTGTTGTGATTGATGTGGATACTTTTTTTAAAAGAAATGATTTTATACAATTTTATAAAGCTAAACTGCAATGGCCTTGGGATTCAACGCATTTCATTTTGCGAAATTGGTGCATACATTGTGATACGAGTATTAATATTACTAATTCAGTAGTTAAACACTTTGTACTACCCATGAATTTCGATGACTTTAAAAGGCTTTATAACTCTTCTTTTATGTGGTGTAAATTTTGCGAATATGCCATTTATGATCATTTTCCGGAAGACGAATGTTTTTGTGATAACCAGTAATAATCAAAAGTAAGTAGGTACATGCTACTATTCTCGACGACCTCCGTGGCCGAACGGTCATCACGCCTGACTGCCACACCAGAGGTCCCGGGTTCGATCCCCGGTCGGGTCAAGATGGAAAATGATCTTTTTCAAATTGACTCGGGTCTGGGATGTTTATCTATATATGTATTTGTTAGTATCCCATAACACAAGTCTCGAACTTACTTTGGGGCTAACTCAATCTGTGTGATTTGTCCGTATAGGTATATTTATTTATTTATATTACTTACCTATTTGATTCTTATATCGTAATATCATCCTACTTCGTACTAATACCTATTATAAACGCGAAAGTTGTATGCACTCACGGCTATTATCCCAGAAGGGGTGGCCAGAGGCTTTTTCGCGACTTCACGCAGTTCTCAGGGCGAGTGCGTTAGCCAAGGTATGGTGTTTGTGAGTATGGATGGATGGATGGATGCTTGTTACTCTTTCATGCAAAAACAGATGAACGGATTTGGATGAAATTTGGTATGGAGTTACATTACATCAGATAACTGTGTGTCTTACTTTTTATGGGTTTTCTTGTTTTTGTATGCTTTTGGGTCGTGGGTATTTAAAATTTTTATTGTTTTATAATAAAACAAATATATCTGTTTTGTTTTCAGAGAGACATGAAGAAAAAGAAAACCAACCAGAAACCTTACATGAGGCACGTATGTTTTAACTTAGATAAAACACGACTTACGTACACACATTTTTTATACCTACATTAGGGTGTTGTATAATAAAAAGTTATGTCTTAAAATACATGGTTGCCTTGCCCAAACCTGGAGCATTTTGTACAGTCAGCAAAAAACTCCATACTAAAAAAGCTTCAGGTTTAGGGCTGGCAACCAAGGTTATTTATTGAGAGGATGAATAGGACTTTCGAATGGCAGAACTTTCATTTTTCTACCTAATAAGATAATTTTTTTACTTCCTTAGTAAGTCTGAATCACGAAAGTGATAGGTTTGATCAAGGCAAACCTATTTAAATTCCCACCCATTCGAAAGTCTTATTCATCCTCTTAATAAATAACCTTGGTTGCCTTTCCTAAGCCTGGAGCTTTTTTTAGTATATGGAGTTTTTTGCTGACTGTACAAAATGCTCCAGGTTTGGGCAAGGCAACCATACATTTCAAAACATAGCTTTTTATTATGCAACACCCTATATACGTCACATCTTGCAACCCGATGAGGTAGGGTTGCATACGGCCGGCTCTTAGTCTACATACTTACCTGTCCAACTCCGGACTTACCTGTTTACACCAGCCTGTGCCTCTGAGCTTACCTGATACATACTTACCTGTCCAACTCCGAACTTACCTGTTCACACCAGCTTGTGCCTTTGAGCTTACCTGTTTATACATACTTACCAATCCGTCTCTAATTTACCTATGTAGACGTACTTACCTATCCAATTCTGAATTTACCTGTTCACATCAGCCTGTGTTGGTTCGAGTTTTTCCCAGCTGAATACCTAATACCTACTGCTGTCTATTCATTAACTTTACATTAGTCGCTCTTAAATAAAGAAAAAGTACCTATGATGTATGGTTTATCTTCAATTTCTCCTTTTGGTGTTGTTAATCATGTATTTTATTGTATGTATCTCTGTTTACAGGAATTATCTGATTCAAAATCTGGTTCAATATCGGACTTTTCTGCGACATGTTCTAATTACACTCCTCCGAGACACGAAGTAAGTTTTACTAAAATACTTCATTAATTAATTAATGATAATACTTATGCTAACGGCTGTTATCCCAAAGCACTCTAAGCCGAAGCAGTCCTTAAGCCATGTTAGAAACCTTCTAGGTGGCTTAAAAATGTCTGCGAGCGCCAATTTAGGATTAAGATCGGGGATCGGGTAATTTTGATGTTCAGCAAGGGATAGACAACACTTATATCACTAATCAAGTTGTACCTTCATATTAACGAAGCAACAATAGTAAAGTGCAACAAAATATAATAAGCTTTTTTTTGTTGCAGACCAGTTCTGATGATTCTTTTCGCAATGAATTTGGATCTTCGAATAATTTAACGCCATTAAAATGTGTTTCGAACTTCGATTCATCGGTCAAGGAACCTATTAATCTTAATTATAGCGAAATTAGTCAAATAAGCGGTTCTCCATGTAGTGTATTTGTAGAAAGGAAACTTCTTCAACCTTATAAAGCAGATGAATTCGTACCAAATCAAGGAATTCCTCTCGATGTTAATAATTCCTTGTCTAATGTATCTTTCAAGCCACCCAATAACATAAGTTTAACTGAAGTTAGTTGTAAAAGCAGTTCTCCTTGCAATGTAATTGTCAAGGAGCCTATTAATCTTAATTATAGCGAAATTAGTCACATAAGCGGTTCTCCATGTAGTGTATTTGTAGAAAGGAAACTACTTCAACCTTATAAAGTAGATGAATTCGTACCAAATCAAGGAATACCTCTCGATGTTAATAATTCCTTGTCTAATATATCTTTCAAGCCACCTAATAACATAAGTTCAACTGAAGTTAGTTGTAAAAGCAGTTCTCCTTGCAATGTAATTGTAAGTAGGGAATTTCCACAGCCATATAATGAATCAGAACCAAATAAAGAGATTATTTACGATATTAATAGTGAATCTCAAATAGAAGATAATTTTAATGATAGTACAACAATTATCCAAAGGCAAAAACCCAAAAGTTCAAAGGTTCGAGATAAAGATTATTGCTTTTACTGTGAGTCATTTGTTTTAAATTTTGCTCGTCATTTACTCCGACACCATATTTATGAAACTGAAGTCCAAAAAATTGTGTCAAAACCTAAAAAAAGTCTTGATAGAAAACAATTAATTGCAGCTCTACGTAAAAAAGGAAACTACCTTGTAAATTCAAAAGAGGTCACTAAACCGATGCGAAAATTCAAATTTACTGATTATTTGCCGTGTACAGAGTGTCTGGGGTTCTATTCTAAAAAACTATTGTGGAAACATAAAAAGAAATGTAGTGGTAAATCAGGAAGTAAAAACATTCAATCTGAGGCTCAAAATCTACTGATACGTCATCTTAAAATCGACGAAAAACTTAAGGAAACTGTATTTCCCCGAATGCGGGCAGACAAAATATCACTTATTGCAAAAAAAGATAACCTTATATGTGCTTTCGGATGTCAATATTTAAAAACTCACCGAGAAAAACATTTCGTTAACGTAGTGTCTAGAAAAATGAGAGAGCTTGCAAAATTATTAATGGAATTAAAAAAGATTGATCCATCCATTAATGACTTCTTTTCTGCCTTAAGACCAATTCATTATGATAACATAGTACAAGCAACCAAAATACTGGGAAATTATGACATAGAAAAAGATAGGTATGAGACACCTACGTTCGCAATGAATCTGTCCACCACCTTGAAACAATGCTGCAATATTGCAATAATGTGTGCATTAAAAAAACAAGGGCCTTACATGGAAGTAGATACTGGCAAAATAGAAGCCGACTTAAAAACTTTGATTCAACTTATTGAATCAAATTGGAAATATGATGTGTCTACACAAGCTGCAACAGATTTAAACAAGAAAAAGTGGAATAAGATAACTATTGTGCCTTTAGCCAATGATTTAAAAAATTCTTAAAGAATACCTAAATAAAAAATCCTTGGATGCTGCTATAAAAATTAAAGAAGGCTTACAAACTACTGAAACATATACACAACTTTTTAGAGACTGTGTATTGTAGGGTTTTATTATTAAATAGGCGCAGGCCTGGAGAACTTCAAAGAATTACAATGCACGATTATTTAGAAAGCGACAATAATGATAATAATAAGTATGAAGAATTTGATCGTGCGCTTACTACCTCAGAAAGGATTCTGGTAAAGAAATTTAAACGTGTTGTCATAAGAGGTAAACGCGGCCGCGGAGTACCAGTTCTGTTTAATAAAGAAGTTCAAGATGATATTAAATTATTATTATCGATTAGGCATATTTTTTTTGCTTCGACACTAAATCAATTTTTGTTTGGTAATCCCGGTTATAACAATACAATTTATGGCTACAAAGTTTTGGAAAAGCATGCCAAATTGTCAGGGGCAAAACAGCCTAAAGCAATTTCCTCAACAAAGCTAAGAAAACATTTAGCCACCTTATCGCAAATTTTTATTATGTCTGACAATGATAAGGAGCAGCTCGCTACATTTATGGGCCACACTAATGAAGTACATAAAAAGGCTTACAGGTTGCCAGATGACGTATACCAAACTGCTAAGATATCAAAGCTTCTCATTCTTATGGAAGATGGAAAAGCAGACGCTTACAAAGGAAAATCTCTCGAAGAGATTGATTTAGATTTGAATGAGGAGCTAATTGAAGAGCCCATGGATAATAACGAAATTATAGACTATGATCCTGAACCTGAACCTACTTTAGATGCTAATTCTGATTACGTACAAACATATAGTAATTTAAATAACTTATCTCAGGCTGGACCATCTGGTATACAAAATGATTCTCAACAACTTATTAATGAAACCGTGTGTCAATTAGGAAACGAAAACAAAATACGAAAAGGGAAAAAAAGGACGTTGGTACCTTGGACAAAGCAACAAAAGGACGTAGTTACAAAATACTTTAAATTTCACATAAAAAATCACCAACCGCCTAAAAGAAATGAATGTGAGAAATTAAAAGAACAACATATAGATTTACTTAAGAATAAAGACTGGCTAAAAATAAAGGTATTCGTCCAAAATATTTACTCTAAGGCTAAGAAATGAGAGAAGAAAATTTATGTTTTAAAATAGTATGTTTCGTTTCAAATATTTTTACTTTGTTAATGCATACCAATGATTAAGATACTTATAATTTTGTTTGAATTGATGATTAATACCCGGTTTCTGAGGTCCGTATCAGCTGTTTATTTATTCCATAACTTTATCTGATGTTTAGCTGTCATTAAACTTTGTTTAAAAATAATTTTACTGACATAACTGCAATTACATAAGCAAATGCCTTTAAAAGCATTTTTAAACAAAGGACTTAATAAAGAATTAAAAAGGTTGTCTGTTTATCGAATTAATAACTAATGAAGAGATATCTAACAGCACCTCAGAAACCGGACATGAGGCTTTTAGTTGTAGCCACTGATTTAATTTAATTATAATATAAAAATACATGTTCCATTGTAATGAAGACTGATTGATGTTCATAATTAAGTTTATTTTGTTATTAGGCAAAGGCAGAGCCCAGAGAGATTTATGTTTAATTATTTAGTATAACTAAAATTGTTAAAATGCCAGTTAAAATGTTTTGATTTTTATGTTTAGATACACATTTGTTTTAACAAAATTTTAAATTTAAAGAGAAGTATTTTAGATATCTACTTACATTTCTTTTAAGTAGATATCTAAAACAAGAATGACAACATTGGGTTGATAAAAACCCTACTGATTTCTTTTAATTATAATATTAAAAACAAATACATGTTCCATTGTAATGAAGATTGATTGATGTTCATAATTCAGTTTATTTTGTTATTAGGCACGGCAGAGCAAATTTATGTTTATTATTATGTCAATGTTAAATTGCATTGATTTGAAAACATATACACATTTTTTGTAAAATTTAAAATAAAACATTAAATGTTTTATATTACGATATGCCTTTTATTTCGTTTGTTCATCTACATAAATATGACTACTACTAGATTATTCGTATCATGAAACCTACATGTTCACACCAACCTGTGCCTCTGAGCTTACCTGTTTATACATACTTACCTGTCCAACTCCGGACTTACCTGTTCACACCAGCCTGTGTCTCTGAGCTTACCTGTTTATACATACTTACCTGTCTAACTCCGGACTTACCTGTCCACACCAGCCTGTGCCTCTGAGCTTACCTGTTTATACATACTTACCTGTCCAACTCCGGACTTACCTGTCCACACCAGCCTGTGCCTCTGAGCTTACCTGTTTATACATACTTACCTGTCCAACTCCGGACTTACCTGTCCACACCAGCCTGTGCCTCTGAGCTTACCTGTTTATACATACTTACCTGTCCAACTCCGAACTTACCTGTTCACACCAGCCTGTGCCTCTGAGCTTACCTGTTTATACATACTTACGTGTCCAACTCCGGACTTACCTGTTCACACCAGCCTGTGTCTCTGAGCTTACCTGTTTATACATACTTACCTGTCCAACTCCGGACTTACCTGTCCACACCAGCCTGTGCCTCTGAGCTTACCTGTTTATACATACTTACCTGTCCAACTCCGGACTTACCTGTCCACACCAGCCTGTGCCTCTGAGCTTACCTGTTTATACATACTTACCTGTCCAACTCCGAACTTACCTGTTCACACCAGCCTGTGCCTCTGAGCTTACCTGTTTATACATACTTACCTGTCCAACTCCGGACTTACCTGTCCACATCAACCTGTGCCTCTGAGTTTACCTGTTTATACATACTTACCTGTCCAACTCCGAACTTACCTGTTCACACTAGCCTGTGCCTCTGAGCTTACCTGTTTATACATACTTACCTGTCCAACTCCGGACTTACCTGTCCACACCAGCCTGTGCCTCTGAGCTTACCTGTTTATACAGTGTGCGTTACCCTGGCAGGAAAGTGTGTCCTGGAGTTAAGTGAATGGAACCAAAACGTTGTGCGTAGTCTAGTGTACATGTGCCGCGAATAAAACTTTTGTGCGCCTTGTAGTTTAGGAAAAAACGGAAATCTAGGATTCTGCTAGGGTAACGTCGTTCTAGCAGGAAAGTTCTAAACGAATGATCGGAGAGAGAAATATTCTGGGGGGACAGAGAGCTTAGAGCTGTGCATTGACCTGGGCCGAAAAGATCATTTGTGCGTCTTCAGGTTTTCGGGATATTGCATTTCCTGCTGGAGTAACGTTTTGCAAAATCGTGGATCTCCTAGATCCATCGTATGTGCGCCTGTAAGATAAATATACATGAGTAGCTATTCATTTGTGCCCATCTGTGCCATAATTAGATTTAAGAAAATATTTATAATTTTTAAGTAATCGCGTTGTCTTTGAAATCACGAAAAAAAATCATAGCGCCTAAATGAAAAGACGTATAAGCTCGCTGAAAACTGTATTCGATTCTTCTATACACCTATAATAACCACAAAAAGTTTCTGAAGTGCACATGTATTCATTATTGAATAATATTACTAAAAGACAAAATTAGGTGACTTAACTTTGACGTCAACATACAAGAAACCGGCTCAACCCAATAAGTGTGCGTGTGAACCAAAGATTAGTGTGTTTAGTCATATATTATCGTGGAAATTTTCAGTTCAAAATGTTAAGGATATAAGTAAATAAACACAAATCCAAAACATATGAACAACGGCAGATTATCCGGCAAAATTAGAATGACTACAAAAAAGCGACGGTTTCATACATGTCGATGACCTTCTCTATTGAACGTATTATACCTAAGCTGTTGGCCGTACAGTCGCTATCAAACGTCTGTCGGCAATTCCCAACTGGGAATTCGCGACAAAGTTTGAGGAAATAATTAAAAAATCCTAACTATCCTATCCTAACTAATATTATTAATGCGAAAGTGAGTTTTTTTGTTTATTTACTTGTTTGTTTGTTACCTCTTCATGCTTTATCTACTGAACCATTCTTCCTGATATTTCGCATACACATTGTTATAAGTACTGAGAAGAACATAAGATACCTGGGAAAAAGCACTGTTCCCGTGGGAAATTCACACGGGCGAAGCCGCGGGCAAAAGCTAGTATGGATATAAAATGCACAGGACATGCACATGGTGGCCATATAGAATAAAAAAAGAGGTTTTTGATTTGGAAATTATTATTTTTATTCTCTTATACATAGGTAATTTTAATAGTAAATATTATGGCATCAAATCACAGATCAAACTACTACTGTGGACACTGGGAACAGTGCTTTTTCCCGGGATGAAAGGTACCTTATGTCCTTCTCCAGTACTTCTAACTATGTGTATGCGAAATTTCAGGAAGACTATTTCAGGAGATAAAGCATGAAGAGGTAACAAACAAACGGATTTGACACCGTAGATGCCTCGGTGGTCCAGTAGTCAAAGCATAAAATATGTCTCATGATCTGGCGGGGTACTTTATATATCTACCAAGCATATTTTGCGGAAAGGATTTCTAGTCTTATTGGGATATTGCATTTTTAAATCAACTGCTTAGCCGAAAACAAAAATGACTCAATGACTTTGGACTGCACTTTTAGCTGTGGGTCTCGAACAATAAAATAATATTTACTTACTGCTAAAGAAAACCAAATGCCTTCCTTTCTAACCATTGGTAACTTAAATATTTACTTACCATTGCAGATTATTCCATTCCAACTTCATAAACTTTTAACCAACATCTAATTAGTAAACAAACGCAACTGCGCAACAGGATCTCCATAGCGTCATAACATACAACATGCACGCGTGATGCACGCAACGCACCAAACTGTTTACCAAGAGAAAAGATGACTCACTTCTAGTAAAAAGCAAAATACATCGCATTATTGAAAATAGAATGACGATTATATATCTATCTCTGTCCCACTTATACCATTTTGCTTACTAGTTATCTCACTTTCTTCACGTTAGCTAGACAAAGCGACTCCCTCCCTGTTTGTAATAAAATTGTTAATGCTTACAAACTCTGTGCATTGTCGCATGGTATCTGTGCCGTGCATGGCTGGCCTCACGCACGGCCATTTTGCTTTGCCTGCTGGCAACATTGCGCGGGCGGCTTCCGCCCGGGTCGAAATCAGTATTGTTTTGGAGAGCGCGCGGTGAGGGCACGCCGCATGAAATAACTCGTGCTAGGCACGCCATTTTGTCTGAGGCCACATTGGCATAACGGATTATCCATTGTGATGTGTAATTATTAATTAGTTTGGATTGTAATGTTGAATTTCCCTTTTGTTAAATAACTATTGAACGTTTGTGTTTGTGAAAAAACCTGTTATTGTGACTTTTTCTTGTGAGAGGTGAAACGTGGCTGGCTGTTCACATCTAGCTGTTCCCGAGTGAACCTTCGGGAAGAAACCTACGTATTTGTTCTGGGGAATTGAGATCTCATGGGTTAGGTAGGGTGATTAGGATCCCCCCTTTCCGAAGACATTCAAGATTGGATCCGAAGAGCAAGAAGATTCAGTTTGGTAAGTGCAACCTTGAGTTTGTAGGTAGTTGTAGTTATTAAGTTAGGTTTAATATATAGGGTTCTGTAGTTCCCGTTATAAACTATGGTGGTAGCAGTCTGCGTATAGTTTAAGTTAGTTAGGGTCTAGTCGGACAAACGTGGTGCCGCGTGGAGATTTTTTCCCGGTACTTATTTTTACCGGTGGGTTTTTTCCCGGCAAAGTTTCGGTACAGAATCTTCCCGCCACTTGGTTTGTCCGGAATCTCTGCGCACACTCCCTATTGTTTTTGTTATCCGTAGACAGAAAACTAATCCAACGTCATCGGGTGCCGCGCGGAGGAAGGAAACATCGGTCGGTGTGTAGAATTGTACGACTTGACATGGAAGAAGAAACAGTAGCCATAGCCATGTAGCTAGTTCATAATAGTGGTACCTAAATAAACTTTCACATTTAAAAAACACATTTTGTATTTTTATAGAAGGTACCTAATCTACCTATTTCGACAAATAAGGAACACGACCTTAACTTTTATACAAATCCCTATTTAACAACAATACATATTTTTTAATTACTTCCACTATTTCCCACAAATAAAGTTACAGGTTGGCATTTGCTAATAAACGTTTGAATGCGACTGTACGAACAGCTTAGGTATAATACGTTCAATAGAGAAGGTTATCGATATGTATGAAACCGTCGCTTTTTTGTAGTCATTCTAATTTGGCCGAATAATCTGCCGTTGTTCATATGTTTTTGGATTTGTGTTTATTTACTTATATCCTTAACATTTTGAGCTGAAAATTTCCACGATAACTTATGACTGAACACACTAATCTTTGGTTCACACGCACACTTATTGGGTTGAGCCAGTTTCTTGTATGTTGACGTCAAAGTTAAGTCACCTAATTTTGTCTTTTAGTAATATTATTCAATAATGAATACATGTGCACTTCAGAAACTTTTTGTGGTTATTATAGGTGTATAGAAGAATCGAATACAGTTTTCAGCGAGCTTACACGTCTTTTCATTTAGGCGCTATGATTTTTTTTCGTGATTTCAAAGACAACGCGATTACTTAAAAATTATAAATATTTTCTTAAATCTAATTATGGCACAGATGGGCACAAATGAATAGCTACTCATGTATATTTATCTTACAGGCGCACATACGATGGATCTAGGAGATCCACGATTTTGCAAAACGTTACTCCAGCAGGAAATGCAATATCCCGAAAACCTGAAGACGCACAAATGATCTTTTCGGCCCAGGTCAATGCACAGCTCTAAGCTCTCTGTCCCCCCAGAATATTTCTCTCTCCGATCATTCGTTTAGAACTTTCCTGCTAGAACGACGTTACCCTAGCAGAATCCTAGATTTCCGTTTTTTTCCTAAACTACAAGGCGCACAAAAGTTTTATTCGCGGCACATGTACACTAGACTACGCACAACGTTTTGGTTCCATTCACTTAACTCCAGGACACACTTTCCTGCCAGGGTAACGCACACGTTTATACATACTTACCTTTCCAACTCCGAACTTACCTGTTCACACCAGCTTGTGCCTCTGAGCTTACCTGTTTTTACATACTTACCTGTCCAAATCCGGACTTACCTGTTCACACCAGCCTGTGCCTTTGAGCTTACCTGTTTATACATACTTACCTGTCCAACTCCGGACTTACCTGTTTACGCCAGCTTGTGCTTCTGAGCTTACCTGTTTATACATACTTACCTGTCCAACTCCGAACTTACCTGACACTCGTCAAAAATGATTATATGGCTTTTTAAGATTTTGTAGACCACCAAAGTGAAAATACCTACACTATACATAGGTATTGTCACTTTTGTATGCTAACTATTAATTATTTGGGTTTAAAGAACATTTATTTTCTCATAAAAAATACATTGGTACTTCACTTACTGAGAAAACATTTACAATCAAAAATTTACACAACAGTGAGCGTACGATTATAAAAAGAAAAAAGAAAAACAACAAACAATATCATCCAAATGTAGGTAGCTCAAAAATTAAGGTTTGACGCGTGCACATTCGCATCACAAAGAAACAAACATTGATAAAAACTTGTTAAATTTAATTACTAAAATTATTTATTATATTATCTGTGCCTGGAGTCAGTATAAGCCCTTATATAGGTGGAAGCCTCTTGGCTGATAAGCTGGATACAATAATTCAAAAACAGTATTCGGAACCAATCTGAATTCAATAGTAAATGGATGTCATTTAGTTATTATAATCATTATGATATATGCAGAGCATTATACGGAATTGATTTAAACATACAGATGGATGGAGGTGGGAATGTGCATGCAGTGTTTTGAACGTATACGGAGATATTCAGTGTGCAAGAAACATTTAAGAGTGAACGGACGCACTAATTCAGTTATTCGGAACCAATCTGAATTCGATAGTAGATGGATGTAATTTAGTTATTATAATCATTATGATATATACAGAGCATTATACGGAATTGATTTAAACATATATTCGGATGGAGGCGGGAATGTGCATGCAGTGTTTAGTAGGTATACGCAGATATTCAGTGTGCAAGAAAGATTTAAGAGTGAAAGGACGCACAAATTCAGCTAGAAATATTTAATTTGAATATCACCATTTAACGTTTAAATGAAATTTGACGTTGACTACTGATATGATACTGATTAAAACATCTTACATACGCATTGAAAACATTAAAAATCTCCCTACATTCAGTGGACGCGGCAGGGTGGTAGTTTGTAAAGACGCAAGAAGTCCTTCGCGATTTATATATATATATATATATATATATATATATATATATATAGATATCCCTACGGGCACTTAGTGGCTCAATCGTGCCATATGAGCAGCACTTTGTTGATCCTTTTTCATTTGTTGATCCGGCTTGATTTTCTGATTCCATTGCTGTTTTCCTTTGCAACACTGGCTCCGGTCGGAGCCATAAGTGTCAGGGCGACTAATAATAATAATTACGCATTGTTTATACAATTCCACCTTTTTCGCTTTCACCCACATGTTGATCCGATTCAAATGAGCCAATCAAAGCACATCATTCCTGTCGGAAACTGTGATTGGCTTCTGACGACTACTCACTAAGTAAATACACAATATTATTAGGCGCACGCAAGTTTTGACTCGTAAACTTCAGGCTCATTTGTTTTGTCTTGTTGGCAAGCACTATTGTGCTACATGGCCTCGGAAATGGATGATATTTTATCGAAATGAAATGTGCTCTCCATTAACATTATAGGTATTATTGACATTCAAAATAAACTTTATTAATTTAATTATTACTAATGATATTTAAGAATTATTCTTGATACGACAATGTATATTCGTCCATATACTTTAATGTAGGTAAATGGAAATTGTAAAGTGACGTACTTTTTTGGTGAAAATGCTGCTGCAGTGTAGGTAGGTAGTTTGTTTCGCGGCTTCTCCTACACTTGTGCTTTGAAGGCGGTGGTAGACTAAGTTTTTGACGTCAATAAGTGATTTTGTACATCCAATGTTGAAAATAAAGAAATTAATTTAGTTCGTATGACCGTGAGCGTTTGTTCCCGATGAGTCATACCAAGATTTGTCACACTGAGACACAACGGGAAAAAAGTATCAGTGTGTAACAGTGTTATATATCGCAACTGATGTTTTTCCAATGTGTGAATTACCGTTGTAGTTGATCGTGAGTTGAGAAAGTAGCCTAGCCCTAAAAAAAAGTTCTCAGAGAGAAATATAAATTTCTAAAAAAATATCGCAAATATGGAAACTCAGGGGATTATGATACTTTTTCACTACTCCGTCAAAGAGCTAAATTACTTGAGCAGCAGTGTTACACTGAATACATTAAAAATGTTGAGTCTGATATAAGTGACAATCCGAAACGTTTTTGGTCTTTCATCAAATCCAATAGAAAGGGATCTAATTGTTTACCAGCAACTTTAACTTACAATGGTATATCGACTCACACTGGTGAAGATGTTTGTAACCTGTTCGCAACCTATTTTCAGTCAACGTTCGTATCTAGTCATAATTCGGTTACAGTCGGTGAATTGCCGGATGATAATCTTGCCCAATCTATTGGAGATATTGAAATTAATCCTGAACAGGTTTGTGACCTGCTTAGGGCAACTGATCTCAATAAAGGAGCAGGGCCTGATGATATTGCGCCGTTGTTTATTGTTAAATGTGCATTAGCCCTGAAGAAGCCTCTTAGTATACTCTTTATGCGGTCGATTAAGGAAGGTATAGTTCCCAATATATGGAAATCAGCGTTTATCACTCCGGTCCATAAAAAAGGTAGTAAAGCAGAAGTTAATAATTATAGACCCGTTTCCAAATTATGTATTTTCGCTAAGATTTTAGAACGAATCGTCAGTACTCAAGTTTATAGTGCCCTTTCTAATAAATTTATCGAACAACAACATGGATTTATAAAAAACCGTTCAACTGCTTCAAATTTAATTTCTTTTATTGATTATACTACTAAATAAATAAAAATAAAATAGACATTTAATAAAATGTTGCTAGATTGCCAATATTTTTTACTAAACAAAGTTGCTATATGTTAGGCTAACCATATTTCACGTTAAGGACTCTAGGTCCTTAACGTGAAATACGGTTCCATCTGGAAGAAAGCATGAAACTTGGCATCATTGTAGCTTTCATATATCTATTTTAATATTGATATAGAATCCAAATGGAACCATATTTCACGTTAAGGACCTAGAGTCCTTAACGTGAAATACGGTTTCCATCTAGAAGAAAGCATGAAACTTGGCATCATTGTAGCTTTCATATATCTATTTTAATATTGATATAGAAACACTTTTGAGAAATGAATGTTTTCCCCCCCCTTTTTATGTCTCAAATCGTGGTTTTTCTCATTTTTATTAAAACAGTAAAAGCTACGCAAAAACTGTCAAAGACCAATATGTTTTTCATTATATTCTCTTAATAAGGCCATTGGCTGTATGTTGATAGAGCTTATAGTTTACAAAATATGCCTAGGACGATTTTTTGAAAAATTCGAACTTTTTCTACTATTGCACGGTCATGGTAGAATTTCGTATTTAATATCATGGATAGCTTTCGACTTCAGAAATACATCATAGTGGTCCCAGAATTCGTGTTGGCATATGTTACCATCATCAACAAAGTACCTCTTCTAATTGAGGTGAGGGGGAGGAGTGCACCCCGCGCGCTACAAGCGAAGAACTCCTGCCTATTCTGTTGAAACATTATATCGTGTCTGGTATCGTTCTCGTATAAATCAAGCATCATGAATTCATTTTTGATAATAACTTGGCATCATTTCATATAAAAATATCGATATTTTTGCTAAAAAGTCAAAAAATAATTCTTAATTTAATTGATTATTCAAAGCACATTCAAAGCGCTTCAAGATTTTATAACATGGCTAAATCTGAGTAAAATAGTAAGTATGTATATTCTACTTCATCAAAATTTACATTTTAGATAACACTTTAGTTGAACTTACATTCCAAAAAAAATTTGAAATCTGTGCGGCTTAAAATTCAAAACGTACTTAAATCTCGTCAATTTGGTTTTGCCTAGAAAGTCCTTAGAAACAGTTTCAATAAATAAATAATTTATTTTCACTTGTTTAAAACAAATATTTAAAGAAACTTATCATCAAAATTGGAACTGTTTCTAAGGACTTTCTGGGAAAAACTCATAGACTTAGCTAGAAGCACGTTTTGAATTTTAAACGCCGCACGGGCTTTTATATTCTCACATTTTTTTCGAATGGAAGTTAAACTAAAATGGTATTTAAAATATATATTTTTATAAACTAGAATATCCGTACTTACCATTAGAATTTATTTTACTCAGATTTACCCTTGTTATTATATCTTAAAGCAGATTTGAACGTGCTGGGACCAGACAATTAAATTAAGAATTTTTTTGTTCACTTTTTAGGAAAAGTATCGATATTTTTCTATGAAATGCTGCCAAGTTATTATCAAAAATGAATGCCTGGTGCTTGATTTATACGAAAACGATACCAGACACGATAAAATGTTTAAACAGAATAGGCAGTAGTCCCAATAGGAAGAGGTACTTTGTTGATGATGGTAACATATGGGCCACTACAATGTATATCAGAGGTCGAAAGCTATCCATGAAATTAAATAAGAAATTCTACCATGACCGTGCAAAAGTAGAAAAAGTTAGAATTTTTCAAAAAAACGTTCTAGTAACATGGGCATATTTTGTAAACTATAAGTCCCATCAACATACATCCAATGGTGTTATTATAGATAATTTAATGAAGAACAACTTGGTTTTCGACAGAGTTTTGTGTAGCTCTTACCGTTTTCATAAAAAATGAGAAAAATCACGATTTGGGACATAAAAGGGAGGGAAAGCGTGGGGAAACATTCATTTCTCGAAGTGTTTCTATATCAATATTAAAGACCATAAAGCTACATTCATGCCAAGTTTCGTGCTTTCTTCCGGATGGGACCATAAAATCGTTTTTTGTTAGGACAAGGAGCCGTACTACTAGAAGTAGCTAAATGTTTTTTTTTATCTTTATTTGAAAAAAAAAGTAAAAGAATAGGCGAACTTCATGCCAAAAGCATTATCTAACAGCTTTGATCTAACAGTATACCATTTGGTCATACAGAGACAGAGAATGCTATGAGGGTGCAAAAATATAATGTACATAAACTATTATTATATAGATAGGTACACTAAATCATATTAATAAATATGTACAGTAATATTATTATGTGATACAGTATGTAGAATACAATGAAATGACAAATTCTAACAGTCGTGGTATATTTTTATTTTTTTAAGAAAATAAGTAAGTATCGTTGAAAAATAAACATATTTTTAAGACAGAGAGTAGGTATTAGAAATATCTATCTTAGTTTAAGAGGAAGATGTCCATGGTTGGGGTTGTTCAGTATTTTCTTTGGTTGAGTATTTAAAAAAAAAAGTTAATGAAATGAAAAGTTGCTAGTAAAAGTAGCCAAAAAATTTAGATACAAGTTTCATGAAATTGTTGCGACCAATATAAATAAATTGCTAGATCTAGCTATAAAGTTGCTAAGTTGGCAACACTGCCGAGAGGTCTGTATCGGTCGACCGACAGTAGCGCGGAACGAAACAGCCCTCTCCGCTCCTGCGCACCAGCCGGCCCTCACCCAGCGTACGAACTGGATCTTATAAATTACCATCTTTACGAATATAAAATCAGCCGGATTAACAAATGTTGGCATTTCAAGAGCAATCCCATACTAATTCAATATATCATTGAATATAAAAAGGAGTCATCAAAGTACAAAGTTCTGATTAAAGCGCGGAGCTAGAATGTGCCTACGAATTAAAAAAAAGCGTTCGTTACGGATCTAATAATGTTCCGAAATTTTGGTAAATATATGTCAGTGAATATATATCGGAGCCAATAAATTTCAAGTTTTAAAAAATCTTGGAGTCACAAAGTGATTTTGAGTTTGAGAAAATTGACCGTTACGGAGCAAATTTTTTTCGAAATTCGAGCAACATTTTTTATGGAGTAGAAAGGTATATTAACGAATATATCGGTCCGTCACAATCCGTAGATGAGATATATTCGATTCCGAGCGAAATAGCAACAACAGGAGTCAAGTTATTGCGGGTTAAAGGTGGAGTCGATAATGTTCTCAGCGCACTGCTGGATCAACAAAGGGCCCAAAGTAGTGTTTATATATATATATATATATATATATATATATATTAACGAATATATCGGTCCGTCACAATCCGTAGATGAGATATATTCGATTCCGAGCGAAATAGCAACAACAGGAGTCAAGTTATTGCGGGTTAAAGGTGGAGTCGATAATGTTCTCAGCGCACTGCTGGATCAACAAAGGGCCCAAAGTAGTGTTTATATATATATATATATATATATATATATATATATATATATATTATTATATATATATATATATATATATATATATATATATATATATATATTATCTCGCTCGGAATAGAATATATCTCATCTACGGATTGTGACGGACCGATATATTCGTTAATATACCTTTCTACTCCATAAAAAATTTTGCTCGAATTTCGAAAAAAATTTGCTCCGTAACGGTCAATTTTCTCAAACTCAAAATCACTTTGTGACTCCAAGATTTTTTAAAACTTGAAATTTATTGGCTCCGATATATATTCACTGACATATATTTACCAAAATTTCGGAACATTATTAGATCCGTAACGAACGCTTTTTTTTAATTCGTTGGCACATTCTGGTTCCGCGCTTTAATCAGAACTTTGTACTTTGATGACTCCTTTTTATATTCAATGATATATTGAATTAGTATGGGATTGCTCTTAAAATGCCAACATTTGATAATCCGGCTGATTTTATATTCGTAAAGATGGTAACTTATAAGATCCACTTCGTACGTGGGGTGAGGGCAGGGGCTGGTGCGCGGGAGCGGAGAGGGCTGTTTCGTTCCGCGCTACCACAGATTACTTAAAACTATATTAACAACTTTGTGGCGTTACTGTCGGTCGACCGATACAGACCGCTCGGCAGTGTTGCCAACTTAGGAACTTTATAGCTAGATCCAGCAATTTTTTGATATTGGTCAGTAACAATTTCATGAAACTTGTAGCAATTTTTTTTTGGCTACTTTTTCTAGCAACTTTTCATTTCATTAACTTTTTTTTTAAATACTTACTCATCCAAAGAAAATACTGAACGACCCCAGCCATGGACATCTTCCTCTTAAACTAAGATAGATATTTTTAATACCTACTCTCTGTTTTATTTTTCAACGATACTTACTTATTTTTAAAAAAAAATAAAAATATACTGTTGACTGTTAGAATTTGTCATTTCATTGTATTCTACATACTGTATCACATATTACTGTACATATTTATTAATATGATTTAGTGTACCTATGTATGTAATAATAGTTTATGAACATTATATTTTTGCACCCTCATAGCATTCTCTGTCTCTGTATGACCAAAAGGTAGACTGTTAGATCAAAGCTGTTAGATAATGCTTTTGGCATGAAGTTCGTCTATTCTTTTACTTTTTTTCAAATAAAGATAAATAAATCATTTAGCTAATTCTAGTAGTACTGCTCCTTGTCCTAACAAAAATCGATTTTATGGTCCCATCCGGAAGAAAGCACGAAACTTGGCATGAATGTAGCTTTCATATATGTACTTTAATATTGATATAGAAACACTTCGAGAAATGAATGTTTCCCCCCCTTTCCCTCCCTTTTATGTCCCAAATCGTGTTTTTCTCATTTTTTATGAAAACGGTAAGAGCTACACAAAAACTGTCAAAAAAAACAATATGTTCTTTATTAAATTATCTATAATAACACCATTGGATGTATGTTGATGGGACTTATAGTTTACAAAATATGCCCATGTTACTAGGACGGTCATGGTAGAATTTCGTATTTAATAACATGGATAGCTTTCGACTTCAGAAATACATTGTAGTGGTCCCACACTTCGTGTAGACATGTTACCATCAACAACAAAGTACCTCTTCCTATTGGGGGGAGGGGGAGGAGTGCATCCCGCGCGCTACAAGCGAAGAACTACTGCCTATTCTGTTTAAACATTATATCGTGCCTGGTATCGTTTTCGTATAAAACAAGCACCAGGCATTCATTTTTGATAATAACTTGGCAGCATTTCATAGAAAAATATCGATACTTTTCCTAAAAAATTAATAAAAAATTCTTAATTTAATTGTCTGTTCAGAGCACGTTCGAATTGCTTTAAGATATAATAACAAGGGTAAATCTGAGTAAAATAAATTCTGATGGTAAGTACGGATATTCTAGTTTATAAAAATATATATTTTAAATAACATTTTAGTTTAACTTCCAGTCGAAAAAATGTGAAAATATAAAAGCCCGTGCGTGAAAACGTGCTTCTAGCTAAGTCTATGAGTTTTTCCTATATCGTCCTTAGAAACAGTTCCAATTTGGATGATAAATTTCTTTAAATATTTGTTTTAAACAAGTAAAAACAAATTATTTATTTATTGAAACTGTTTCTAAGGACTTTCTAGGCAAAACAAATTGACGAGATTTAAGTACGTTCTGAATTTTAAGCCGCACAGGCTTTAAAATTTTTTTTGGAATGTAAGTTCAACTAGAATGTTATCTAAAATGTATATTTTTATGAACTAGAATATACATGCTTACTATTTTACTCAGATTTAGCCATGCTATAAAATGTGCTCTGAACAAAAAATTAAATTAAGTATTATTTTTTGACTTTTTAGCAAAAATATCGATATTTTTTTATGAAATGATGCCAAGTTATTATCAAAAATGAATTCATGATGCTTGATTTATATGATAACGATAACAGACACCATATAATGTTTTAACAGAATAGGCAGGAGTTCTTCGCTTGTAGCGCGCGGGGTGCACTCCTCCTCCTAGGAAGAGGTACTTTGTTGATGATGGTAACATGTCTACACGAAGCGTGGGACCACTACAATGTATTTTTGAAGTCGAAAGCTATCCATGATATTAAATACGAAATTCTACCATGACCGTCCTAGTAACATGGGCATATTTTGTAAACTATAAGTTCTATCAACATACAGCCAATGGCGTTATTATAGAGAATTTAATGAAAAACATATTTGTATTTGACAGTTTTTGCGTAGCTTTTACCGTTTTAATAAAAATGAGAAAAACCACGATTTGGGACATAAAAGGGGGGGAAACATTTTTATTACTCAAAGTGTTTCTATATCAATATTAAAATAGATATATGAAAGCTACAAATCTACAGATCTAAAATAGTAAAATTATGATTTTACAAAGAATTACATGAATATAGTCATGTAATTGGGAGGAAGGCCTTTGTCCAGCAGTGGACGTCTTTCGGCTGAGAGAAGAGAAGAAGAGAAGTCATGTAAATTGCTTCGTAAAATCATAATTTTATCTGATTAGGTACATGAGTACTTAGAGTATGAACTCTATGGAAATACAGAGTTTCTTTTAGTAACAGTGCTACACACCGGTAATTCAGAGTGCCGATTAGTAACAGACACGTTAGGAAAACCTCAGTTGCAATGTTTAACACTGCTATACATTGATATATTTTATCCCGTTGTGTCTCAGTGTGACAAATCTTGGTATGACTCATCGGGAATAATTATCATCCATTTCCGAGGCCTGGATACCATGTAGCACAATAGTGCTTGCCAACAAGACAAAACAAATGAGCCTAAAATTGACGAGGCAAAACTTGCGTGCGCCTAATATTGTGTATCTACTTGCCGTAAGTAGCAATCAGAAGCCAATCACAGTTTGCGACAGGAATGATGTGCTCTGATTGGCTCATTTGAATCGGATCAACATGTGGGTGAAAGCGAAAAAGGTGGAATTGTATAAAACAGGCGTAATTATTATTATTAGTCGCCCTGACACTTATGGCTCCGACCGGAGCCAGTGTTGCAAAGGAAAACAGCAATGGAATCAGAAAATCAAGCCGGATCAACAAATGAAAAAGGATCAACAAAGTGCTGCTCGTATGGCACGATTGAGCCACTAAGTGCCCGTGGGGATATCTATATATATATATATATATATATATATATATATATATATATATATATATATATATATATATATATGTGTGCATGAAATTCAGTAAGGCTGCTTGCGTGCGTGTCGTGATTTTCAATCAAAATGATGCGAAAATTTCATCATTACCGTACAGCGTATCGTCTATCTAGATATATTGATAAAATATAAAATAAAAAAAAACGTGCCAACAGGTCGTAAAAAGTAACCTGAACCTAACTTCTTTTCCGCCCTCAAAGTCTTTCCGGAGGGTCTTAAAGAGTAACCTGAACCTAACTTATTTTCTGCCTTTAAGTCTTTCCGGGCAGTAATAAAAAAACAACCTGAACCTAACTTCGTTTCCGCCCTCAAAGTCTTTCCGGGCGGTCTAAAAAAAAACCAAAACCTAACTACTACTATATGATCTTAGCTTCTTAATATACAAAGTTTAACACTCAAAAAAATTACAATTTCGAAAACATTGTTTATTTTTAGACTAACCGAGAATTGGACCAACCGCGAATTTGACCAACCGTGAATTGGACATTTTTTGGACCAATCGCGCCTAAACCGTGTCAGTGATGTCTACAGCAAAGTGCTGGGCGGGGTGGGGTGCGGTATTTGAAATGAGTGCGGGGCGGTGAGTGACCGATATGTACGTTAGTACTAATTACTATTCTGTGGTGCTTCTGTTTTCGCTACACTATATGGTATACATAAACATTTATAAAAATAATTACTCGAAAGAACATTCTTCGCAAAAAAATATTGAAAGAACTTGTCCGCGGTAAAGTGCCATCTCGTGGCAGGCCGTGAGAACTAAAGGCAAGTATTTAATTAAAGCGCCATCTAATGACAAATTAGATGTAATGGAAAACATGTAGTGTACCTCATACGGCTATGTTGCGCGCCCTGTCTCCGCACGCAATGTACATCACAACAAACTCACTGATGTTCCTTCACACACATAATATATAGAAGTTTGAGCAGAGTGCCATTAGTCCGCACACCTCGACGTATCCGGGCATACTGCCGGCCGCCCGGTGCAACGGCCCATATTATATGGAAGTAGTGGGGAGGCTGTCGTAACGTCACTTTGATGTAACGTCACTTTGACGTAACGTCATTTTGACATGACGTCTATTATGTCAAATAATAGATGGCGTTACTATAATTGGTATCCCATGCCCACGGGAACCAATTTTTCCGGGATAAAAAGTAGCCTATGTGCTATTCCAGGTCATTATCTACCTCTGTACCAAATTTCATCGAAATCCGTCCAGTATATTTTGCGTGATGGAGTAACAAACATCCTCACAAACTCACAAACTCACAAATTCACAAACTCACATCCAAACTTTCGCATTTATAATATTAGTATGGATTCTCATCTCTAAGGACTCTTTCTAGGGGAATAGTCCTTTGGTAACTATTTTGACCTTGAACCTGATTGCAGATACCCCATGGAGCTGCACTTCGTACATGTCCGTGCTGACTTGGATGTGGAGCATGCGCTCAACGAAGGGGATGGGCTGGCCATTATCGCCGTCTTTTGTAATGTGAGTTGCTCTATAGGAATATAGGTGGTGTTTTGTCCATACACACTTAGTCCCCTACTTTCTCCCTGGATCTTGTCACTATTTCGCTCATTCAGGCAGGGCGCCCGCTGGTTGTAGTGAAACAGCAACAGATTTTTACAATATCTAAATGAAATGTTTTCGAAACTGTATTTGGCACAGAATGTACGTTTTGCTAAATGTCCCTTCAAGTCCAATTCGCAAAACATCAAGTTCACAGAATATCCAATGCAAAACTGCGGACTGAACTTTTGAGAATTGAACATTTTGCGACCACTGGACATTTTGCGAAATGGACATTCTGCATTTAAAAGTATGCTAATCTAATCTTATTATCTGAATAAACTATTTAAAACGTCTTATCTAAACAAAACAACTGAAGTTCCATTTTTTCTTCTCCCTAACGATTTTACTCCAGAATCTTAACTCTCCCATTTTTAGGGTTCCGAAGAAAACAAGGAACCCTTATAGTTTCGTCATGTCTGTCCGTCCGTCCGTCCGTCCGTCTGTCTGCGGCTAATCTCAGAGACTACTAGTACTAGAAAGCTGTAATTTGGTAGAGATATACATATTTATTACGCGGAGCGAACTGTAGAATAAAATTAGGAAAAAAATTTTTTTTTAGGGGTCCTCCCCTACACCTAAAGTGGTGATGATTTTTTTTTCTCTAGATTATACCATCATGTGGGGTATCATTTGATAGGTCTTTTAAAAATATTATGAGTGTCTGAAGAACATTTTTTGATTTAGCGATCCGTGTGCGAAATATTTAACTTTAAAGTGATAAATTTTGTTAGAGTCAAGTGTCCCCCCCCCTCAAACAGGAAAATGGTGGAGGGTGGGTACATGAAACAAATTATAATAACTAGCAAATATAATGAATTTAAAAGGAAAATTATCACGGCTATGAAGACTTTACGCGTTAATTAGTAATAGACGATAAACTTACAAAATTGATTTTAGTATGAAAAATATTCGTAGGAAAAATTTTCATTCTATATGATGGTATTTACTTAGGTTATTTTCATTAGTTATATAAAATTGGAAGTAAATATAAGTTCATGTGTCCGCATTTCTACAGGATGTACCTTCGGAACCCTACATTGCGCGTGGCCCTACACGCACTTGACCAATTATTTTTAAATATTTCTCTGTTTGTTTCCATAGGTTCTATCACAGTTCGCGGACAGAAAGTATGCAGTGGACGATGACCTCATGCAACACATCCCCAACCTAATAAATGAAGGTTCCAGGATCAGTGGCGTCGTCATGGATCTCAAGTAAGTTAGATAACTTACTGCCTTTCTGGTCTGGTAGACAAGTAATAACAGTATGCTCCTGCTTCTCTTCCCGCGCAGAATATGATGTTAAGTCCGTGATATGATTTTAAAGTCAGTAAAAAAATTAAAATACATTTAGTCAGCGAGGCATTTTGGAAAAGTTGAGTGTCATGAAATCTTTCCCATAAAATGTTACTGAAGATATATTTTACGGATAGCGCCCTCTTATTTTGTTCAATTTCGGCGTTTTGGATACTTGACTAAAGTCCTCAATCTCCGACCGATTTAATGATTTCAGCAAACTCCTGAGCTCAGACAAGGACTCGTACTACACATACGCAGGGTCGCTCACTACTCCGCAGTGTAACGAAGTGGTCCTGTGGATACTCTTCGAGGTACCGATATACATCACAGACGAACAGGTAAAACTATATTATGATTTCAATACGGACACACGTGTTCTCAGCCGGGACCGCCGACTATTTAGACTTCATACGGAAGTCATTCAGTCCCGGTCTAGTCGGTGGTCCCGGCTAACAACACATGTAAGTCTCTCTCTCTATCATCTATGAGCGTTTTCCCGGTTGCATCCTCAGCGTACTTGCCCAGGGTCCGCTTTACTACTTTTTCTTCGCCACTTCGCACGATCTTCGGCATCCTTGATTGTATCCGCGTCTGTCATATGACGTCGCACGTCATATGACAGACGCGAATACAAACGGAATACTTTCAAATTGAAAGATGTGGAAAATATGGGAATTTTAGAAACGTTAGTTATGTTAATGTTAGGGCGCTCTCTTCTTGCTTTGATAAGTGATTTATTCATATATTTTGCAGTACCGGTTTTTCGGCAAAACGGGCATTGGCTACAACAACTTCAGGAGTATCCAGCCCCTAGATAAGCACGTGGTGTACAAGACATTTGGCCTTCCACAGCTGAAGACACCCACCATTGTCACAGCCATGAACAACTTTGTGACTACACTCAGGGATTTCATCAAGAAAGTTAGTTTGTGAGTTTTTATCCTTTCTGGGGACGTGATAAGGAACAAGTAGGTCGACTCCATTGTCTGAGCTTCTTTCGTCTGTCTGTCTCGCAATTATAAATACGATTTCTCGTGAACTCATACGTCGATGATAATCATGTATAATAAATACTGATAAACCACTGAATTTGATGCCCATTGAGCTTACAAATAATAAAACGTTACATTCCATCATGGTCGGGGTCAAAGATTAAATCTTTGGTCGGGGTAGGTAAAGGTTCAGATGAGGACTGACATAGGGAACAGGACAATTTTAATTTAATGCCTCTCCACAATAATGATTCTATTATTGTGAGTCAGTGAAAGAATCACGTCAATGACCAAAGTATTCCCCGAGATATAACAATAAACATAATAACAATTCACATTGTTGAGCGATGTTTGGATGACGAGGATAGTCGCAGAATGTCCAAATCGCAAAATGTTCAGCGGTCGCAAATTGATACCAAAGCGCCCCTTACTAAATGTATAATACACTATCCGCACCACGGGGCTTCGCTCGCGTGGGAATTTCTGGATAAGAAGTACCCTATGTGCTACTCCCGGTATTTTTCTACCCGAATACCAAATTTTATCGAAATTCGTTAAATAGATTTTGCGTGACTGAGTAACGAACATCCTCACACACTCGCATCCAAACTTTCGCATTTATAAGTACTAGTAGGATTATTATTCATTACGATAGAAAATGGTCTTTCCCAAAAAGTTACATCTTTAATCATGCTGAAACATAAGAGTGATAGTATTTGCTAAATCCTATTGTGTTCTGCGTGAGAGAAAATCCATAAACAAGATAGAAATAAATGACAAGATAGATGTATTAGTGATTGGCACAGCCGACATTCGCACATAAATATATCATAATCAATAGATTCATATAAATATGGAAGTTAAAGTTCGTAACACAAAATAAAAATGCAAACAGGCCTCAAATATTTTATTTATCTTTTATTTTATTATAATCGAAATTAAATACTTAAAAAAAACAGTATGATTAATGATTCAAAAGTTAACATGTTTTATCTCTATCAAATTTGAACTGTCAAAAGATGCACCACGCGATGCACCGACGTGTCACGATTTGCGAATCATAGGCTTGGTCTATACTAGTGCTGAAAAGTCGCAATGTGTTCTATCAATATTGCATATTTAACAATCCTCATGGCTTGTCTAGTCCCCTATAAATTATTAATTTGGTTATGTTGACATGCTGCTGACAGTACCTATGTACTTACCTTACATAATTATTCTTGATTGCAGGTTTTTGTCCCACGATTTTGAGCCGAAAAAAGAAAAAGTAAATATTCCAGTTCAGCGAATTGTTTTTATGGGGAGAAGGAACGACATCAACAACATGTTAATGATACTGTAATTATTGTAAGGGGTACCTAAACTTGTCCTATTTTGAAAACAATCTTACCATGTCTTTTTTTGATTTTACAATAATATAAATTGAAATAGATTTTTTAGGAAATTACTTTCATAGTTAATAGATGTTTTACTTTAAAATGTTTAGGTTTGAACTAAAATTTGATTTATTTTTAACAAAATTCATTAAAAAGTACTGTGAAGATTGTTTACATAGTAAGGATAAATGAAGTATACCTACTGTGAACCCAGTGACTCGTTTCATGTAACTCATTTAAGACCCAATGTTTATATAGATAGTAAGAATAAGTTAATACGAGGCTGTCTTTTGCCTACAAACTGCCAAGCAGTTTGGCAAAATAAATATAATTATGTAAAAAGACCCGGCCAAGTGCGAGTTGAACTCACGTGAAGAGGGATCCGTACAATGCCAATTCTTATAGGATTCTTCAGTAATCAACAGGCAATGAACTATATTTTGTAATTTTTTCATAATTTTAGGCTCAGTAGTTTCAGAGATCACGGGGGAGGGATGGTCAATTTTCGTCTTTTTTCACGAATAAAATCAATATAAGTACTATTTATTTTACCATAATAACAAATTATATATACGGGAAATTGACCAATTCGACATAAAGGCCTTTAAAGTAGCCCAAATGCAACTTTTGTATATTAAGGCCTAAAAAATGAGAGCTAATTTTAGGAGTATTTTAGGGTATACTTAAAAATATGATTTAAGTTAATTTACTAAAATTTTGTTTAAGTATAGTATTAAATTGTAAATATTAATTCTAAGGACAAACAAATTTTCTATATTTGTAACATTTACACACTTTATAATTTGATGGACACTTGACCTAAGATTATGGGACATGTTAAGGAATATGACGATTATGATAATGACAGCTATAGCAGATAACTAAAAAAGCTTCCTTTGCACCTCGTCTAATGTCCATCAAAGTGTTAGCCAACAGTGAAAATATTGTAATAATATTATGTTCAAATTGTTGAAATATTTCAATAATGTCTTGAATAAATAAATTAATAGTAAAAAACTTTTATGCATTGTCATCCAAACTCAACGTGTGTACAAAATTTCAGCACAATCGGTTGAAGATATCTACTTCAAAATTGAGTTCTAAGATTTCACCCGAACGAACATACTTACATACATTGCAAGTTAAATAAAAGTTTTTAAAAACAAATAAATCTAATAAAAAATCGAAATTGGGGTAGGTAGTTAGGGCAATTAGGGCCAATTCCAGCAATATCAAATCGTTCAAATAAATTTTTATTTTATTTTATTTTTGTTTATTAAGAAAACCAACAGCATTACAATAAGTACTTACAATCATAACTTTACAATAATAAAGCCAATAATAGGTTTCCCTTGTAACAGTGTAGTAGTACAGTCGATATTGGTGAAATCTAAAAATCAATTTTACATGTTTGTTTATCTACCTACTTAGGTACTAATGCTTAATTAAACTTTATTTAGGTTGAAATTACATTACCCTATTTTGGTTGCAATCCGTGTATTGACTCACAACACATACACTTGCTAACATAAAAAGTGACGAAAAAGGCATATATTCTGGCAAGAAAGAAGTAAAGAAAAATATAAAGCTCCAAGGGAACGTCGCGGGCGGGAGCTTCATAGAAACGGGGCGTCAAATATACCTACTACTACTACAAATGAAACTGTACATCCGTGAACACGTCAATGTGTGCGTTAAACAACTAGGGTCGCCACCGCAAAATTATTGTTTCTAAAGACGCCGCCGCGACAATGTTGTATGTTGAAAGTGACAACTCCGTTCGTTCCATTATGTCTGCCATGCTGTTTGATATCAGCGTCTTACTGGATAATAACTTTACTCAACATTTATTCAGAATGGCAGATTAGGATGATAAGCCGACGACAAAGACACGAAAATAAAATTTAATCTCATATGTTGCTCCCATTTACCCACAAAATGGCATATAACGAAAAAATGAATATCTAATGATGTGAAATATTTTTAATTACTTTGCTTACCTACCTGTATTCATCCTTCGGTTTATATAAACGTCCTTCTTAGTTTGTACTAGATAAACAAAGGTTAACCGCGCAGTACCTTACCATAATAATTTCATTGAAACGACGTTTCTCTCTATCTATAAAAGCGAAACGTAAGAGTAGCTTGAGATACGCTTCGCAGTCGCAGCTGCTAACCCTGTTTCATAGTGTCCCTCGATTCAAATGGGCGGGGTAGAAGTGCGGGGTGCGCCATATTGCGGGAGAGGCAGGGAGCTTCCTTTCTGTACGTAGTACTTATATTAATTCTGTGACGTCGCATAAGAACCAACATACACGATAGCCTTTCGATTGAAATGGAATAGGTATACTTATCGTACCTTCCTATCGACTGATACCTAACAATCAAAACCCCCGTGTAACCAAGACTCACTAATATTACAATGATGTCGCAGTCGTTACGCAATATATCCTGATGAAATTCTGAAGTCATTGTTTTCTAACAACTAACACTTTAGTAAAAATCTTTAATTTTCTATCAATCATAAAAAACAATACAAGTTTTATCAAGTGATAAAATTTAACAACATTCGTAGGCCAAACAACAACAAGCTTCCCGCCAGAATACGTGTTAAAATATACAACGCAACACAATGTCACATGACAATATTCATTAAAACAAGGAGACTTGATAATAAAATAACTAAGAAATATATAAGTATAAAGTGGGGGTATTTCGATATAACTACGGCCATCACCGGTCCACGCGATAGATAACTGACGACTTTCTGCATTAATAAAGTGCATGCGCTAAAGATGTATGCGCGTTTATAATAATGTTTGCATACTCCAGAGTAATATAAAGTAAGTGACTACGAGTTTAAATAGGTTTTCAGTATGAATATTAAAAAACATGTATGCCTTAAATAAATTTGTAGGGTTTTTGCAATTTATATTTACAAAAAATTGTTTCACTGTAAAGATTGTAAAAAGTTTAATTGTTTTAGGGAGTATATAGATTATATAAGTATCGTATATGATAAATAATATATATATAATGAATCTGAAGTGTATGCAATGATAAAGTAATAAGGAATTTGATATTGAAATAAGAAAAATAATGCTATAATACCTATTACACCTATTATACAGGATGTTTAGGGGCGACCTCTCTAGGGGTGAAAGTACTCATAATTATGAGCAACTTTATGCAAGGGACAGACTCAAAAATCTCAAAAAAAAATCAGCTGTTCCATACATTTTGGGAGAGTAGGTATTGTAAAATGTATGGAACAGCTGTTTTTTTTTTTTTTGAGATTTCAGAGTCGGTCCCATATAAAAATTGCTCATATTCATGAGTACTTTCAGCCCTAGAGAGATGTTGCAAGTGTTTACCAAAACATCGTGTATACGAGTCGAGAATATAGAAATGTTGTAATAATAACTTTGTCTCTCGCGAAAATCAATATTAAAAAATTAGTTCATATGTTCATTATATCCATACTAGCTTTTACCCGCAGCTTCGCCCGCGTGAATTTCCCACTGCTTTTGCTTTTTCCCGGCATGAAAATACCCTATGTCCTTCTCAATACTTCTAACTATGTGTATGCGACATTTCAGGAAGTTTAGTTCAGTAGATAAAGCGTGAAAAGGTAACAAACAAACTCACTTTCGCATTTATAATATTAGTTAGGTTAGGATTAATAGTAGAATATTTTAAATTAAATTCATAAACACACTAACAAGAAAATATAAAAAAAAAATAGTCAAGAGACCGCCCCGTATCGTACCTAGTGCAAAAGTGCCCATAACGCTGGCAGCGTTCCCTCGCTGTATTACCAGAAATATAATACCTATATAAGAGTTTTCGATCACAATTCGTTATGGAATTAAGGAACATAGACCTAACCTCCCTCTCTCAGCCGAAAGACGTCCACTGCTGGACAAAGGCCTCCCCAAGGATAAGACCTAACCTACTAAAGATATATTCTGTAGCCTGTTTCAGACTGTATCGTAGTCGTATTTAGGGAGGTCATAAGGGTAATGACCTTCTAGGACAATAGACTTTTTAGGACTTTACGGGTAATAAATGTTTTACTTTAGAATGTTTAGGTTTGAACTAATATTTAATTTATTTTCCACAAAATTCAACAAAAAGTACTGTGAAGATTGTTTATTTAACATAATAGGACAATTTTGAATAAATGGACCATAGGTGTAAATTAAAAATGAAAGATTCGTATATACGGTATGCATCATTTATTATCAAGTTACTTCTTAAATCTATAACTAAAACTGGCTTGAAGTTTATAAGGAAAACGATGGCGAATTCTACAACATGGTTGATGGAACTATATAACGCTATATCAGATTATTTCATCTGAAGCGACTTAATTCTAATAACTTTAACTTATAACATGGAATTGTGATTCGATAGTGCATCCTGAAGATAGCACGTACAATATTTACTAAAAAGAATTACCTACGGCAATACATACATGCCATGAAATTATACAGAAAACTGTAAGTTTCCACTACATTCTTCTTTAGAAATCTAATATTTCTAAACAGAAAAAAGGAAGCCAGTTAACAAAATTACAGTGTAATGCACTGGTATGACCGATATTCAGTTTTGTAAAAATTACAATCCTTATCCGAACTATCCCGCTTAACTTTAAACTTGACTAGATGTAAAAAATTACCGACACACGAATAGTGCATTTTATTGAAGCGACGTTATCGTAATAATATGAAAAATATACAAACTGTTTAATGGTAAAACTTACGTACTAGTCTCGGTGATATTATTTACAATAAGTATTTTGATATTGCCCCACCGTTTCGTCATTTTTAACAAGAAAAATGGTGTATTTTCCTTGATCAAAAATTCAGTGGTTACAACTCTGATAAGAATATCATAGGAAATATTACATTTTGGCTTAATTTGTTTTCGAGATAAATATATTTACTGTTTTTTAGGTATTGCACAGTTGGAGTCGCATCGAAATTATTTAATTATTATATTGAATTTAATTTCGTAATACATTAACGTTACGCCCACATAAAATATTACAAATCATAAGTCTCATTGAAACATATTCAATACATTTTAGCCAGTTTGCTTACTGTCTTTCAAAATTGTTCACTTACAACTAAAGTTACAGTCAAAATTATCCAATTCCAGAATAAATGCAACGAATATACAAAAACTATGAAAAAAGATATCAAATCAAAATCACTACCTTGCTATCACTCAGTTTCGATAAATTAACATAATTTCCTCAGATATCATAATTTAGTAAACATATAAAAAGAAAAATTAATACACAACATACAATATCATTTATCTAAATACATACTTTTATTTCGATTTATTTATCGATAAATCAGCACTTTGCGCGCGACAATCAACATTGAAACATGCCACTACCTAATTGACCAAAATCAAGTCATTCGTCTATTTTTCGAGAGGGTTCCATTTTGTTCGCTACAGGTAGTCAATTTACGTAACTGGTTTTCTAGTGAATCTAGAATTCGTCGGTTTTTTGCTTGTAGTCGGCGTGGTTCGAGCCGGAGTCGATTTTGGCCTCAAACTAGGTATTTGCGATACGCGGATACCTATGGCAGACTTTTGTTTAGGCGCCGTCGGCACCTGAGTTAGCTTCGGCTGCCCTTCGAATGTGGAGCTTCTGATTAGTTTCGGAGGCTCGGGTTTGTCACTTTCGATCCACACTCTCTTATCAGGCTTCGTCGGTTGCTTCTTACACTGTTCCACTTTCTTCCACAAGTTTGCGATTTTGCTTTCGACCTCTTTCGTTTTGGACTGAATGGAATTGACACTGGATGTGCTTCCTTGTCTCGAGGATTTAGATGCTAGCGTCACAGTCTTGCCGCTGTCATTGCTTTGCAGACTGTGATTCGATGGGGAATTCTTCATTGAGCTCTCAGGTTGTCGTTTAGCTGGTGTTTTTCCTAATGTTTTAGACTGGCCGGCTTTGGCAGTCGTCGGTCGTGAATATCGGCTGAACTGCGGCAACCTTGAAGGTGATGTGTTCGCAGCAGGTTTGGTTGGAGATGTGGCTTTGCCCAGGCGCGGAACGCTACCTTTTCTGTCGGGTACGGGCAAATCTTTTGGCGGCACAGTACTTTCTTCTTTAGTAAACGTACCTTGTCTTTCTAAAGGTAAAGGTTTTGCACCGAGAGGTACTGCGACAGGTTTTTTTTGCGCAGTTTTCGTAGGCGATCTATTCGTTAATGATTTCTTAGGAGAAGTGTTAGCACTGGGAGGTTTGGACGCAACAGGCGTTTTATTGGGAGTTTTGGCACTCGTGTGAGCCTTGATAGGGCTTGTGGGCCCTTTCGCAGTATGAGCGACTGATTTCGGAGTAGTTTTAGTAGCAGGCGTTGGCTTTTTAGGAGGAGCAACGTTGCGTCTATACGGCGACACGTATATGGCCTTTTTCCGACCTCTAATCGCTTTTGGAGCCTCCGATTCTTTGTCCAGCGAGTCGTTGCTGTCTAAACTTTCTTCTCGCCTCATTGGTTTAATGATCTTAGGTTTAGGCCTTGGAGTCTCCGGGTCAGATTCTGAATGGACCCTATCTTCGGAGTTGCTATCTCCTTCATAACTCGCAAAATCACTGCTGCTGGGGTTTTGATTCTTATCGCTTTGAAGCGTCCTGCGATAGGATGCGGTCATTTCTATATTTTTCAGATTATTGACGACACAAATGTCAACTGCAGTGGGACTTTCAACGACAGGGAGATAATTCCTAAAGCTTTTCGTGTAAGTTTGCATTTGGGTGGAATTTAACTCGCTATCATCCTCATTGTGTCCGCTATCTGCGTCTCTTGAAAATACGTCATCGTTATTTCTGTCATCAAGTATTTGTTGATGATTGAGATCGTTGGAGGAGAGGCTGTCGTACCCAGTTGTGGTTTCGACATTTTCGAAATTCGCGTCTCTTGTGACGAACGTTGGAGAAGGCGGAATATCCTCGCTAAGAGTTCTAGTCCTAAATCTTTCCGCGTCTTCGATTCGTTTTTGCTTCATAGTTTTCTTCGCAGCTAAACGCTGTTTGAGACTTTCTATACTCGAATCGGGTTTCGGCTGCGTCTCAGTGATGACATTGTGAATATCGACAGTTTGTGTTTGGTACCGAGCTCTGTCCTCTAGCCGTCTTTGCTTCGCGCTCACTTTTCGTTTCAATTTAGGCTCTGAAGTAGCTGTGACGTAATCGTCTGATCTATCGCTTTCCGATTTCGTCCACGTCAAGAATTCTTCTTCAACCTCTAGAACAACATCATTTTCTGAGACGCTATCTGTTATAGTATACGTTTGATATCTATCTTTAGATACATGCCTTTTTTCTTTAGGTGTTAAATATTTAGTATCGCGTCGTCTTTTCGGTGTAGATTCAACACTGCTGAGGTCAGAAGGCAATGGTGTGCCATTTTCAGACCCTGATGGTAGATCAGTGATAATATTTAATGTGTTCGAAACACAGTCGTCAAATACTTCATGAGCGGTTGTCTGCTCAATTTCTAACGTAGATTCCACCATTTCGTCAAACAAAGATGGCGGATTAACTTTATCTAGATCTTGGAAAACTGTATGGATGTTCATACACATGGGGAATTCTTGTATCGGTTGTTTGAAGTCAAACACCACGGGAGTCCTCTCTTTGACGTCTTCTGCTTCTGAAACTATACTCGATACGGATACCATACTGCTTTCCATGTCTAAATTCTCCATTTCTGAAGGAGGTTTGACGTTTTCTAAGAAACTGACAGGATTGCTGTCTAAATGCTCAGAACTGCCATGATGCATAGAATTACTCAAGGCCTTTTTGACCAGAGCTATAGGCAAAGACTTCTTACGACTACGTTGGGATTTTTTCGACATTTGTGCGACAGATTCATCCCATTGGCCTGAAGCGCTGAGCGATAGCAAACTGCCTAAATTTGACGGCGGCCTTACGTTATCCAAGTCTAAAGAAGTAAGTGACGTCACGCTATTTTCCATGCCGTACTGTGAAGTCTTCAGTTGCGCAGCCAAACGCGCCGCTTCCATCTCTATCGCTGATGATATAATAGAATCAAACTTGTGTTCTCCGTCATCTATCAATGACGTGAAACTCGGTTCGGCGACGCTGTCTAATAATCTATCGTCTTTATCATCCGTCACTTCTGAATGACTTGGTCCTTCAAGTTTGTTAGTCAAATCCGGACGCGAGAACGACATATTCATACCCTCGCTTTTTTCTAACAAATCTGGTAAAGCTGAAGACGGATCAGCAATTTCGCTACGAATTGATGACACTAAATGTACAGATGCGCTAATAGTCGGAAACGTTACGTCGTCGGGGCAAGTATTATCGTTCCACGTGTCAGTACTTATTTTTGATATATCATCGAGCTTATCTGTAAATTTGAGATCCGTCGGAGTGTATTTCATGTCTGTCCATTCGGGTTTGATTTTATTTTTTCTAGTTAAAGTGGCTACGTCGTAATTCCTCGGCGGTGAACCTATATCACTCCACGAGCCGTCTAAAACATCTGCATACGATTCATTTGACCTGTTTAATTCGTCTCGAGTGTCCGATTCTAAAGTTGTATTAGCCGATTTCGGCGCAAGACATTCATTCGATCTATCCATTTCTACCGCGTCATTCGACTCAAGCGTTGTATTTCCCGAATCGATTGTAGGCAATTCATTGGAACGATCGAATTCATCGTTAGAGGCTATGTTATCGTCAATCGATTCATTGACGTTTTGGATCGAATCTACCGTGATGTTGAGGTCAGAATCTAGAGCAGAATCGTATTCAGAGCCAGTGTTGTTTGTCGTGTCGTTTGCGTCGCCTGCGCGCGCTCCTGCCGCAGACGACGCCGGGACGTTTTTTGTCGCATTCCCCCGCCCCGCACCCTTTGCTATTACTTCCTCTAAAATAGCCCGTTCTTTAGAATATTCATCCCCTGTCATTCTATCTAACGCCCCTTGAGTAGGTTTCCGCGATCTACGCTCGTCGCTTCGTCCGCGCGGTTTTTCGTCGCGTTTTTTCGGCTGCGGTTTCGACATGCCCATACGGACGCACCGTTCGAATACTTCTTTATCCGTCGACCCGAAAGAATCATTACTCAAAGAGCTTAAAGAGTTACTCCGTTCTAAAAGTCGTCGAGGCTCGTCGATTCTCGCTGGCAAACTTGGAGGCCCATCGTCGTACCTTAAATAATTCCTCCGTGAGTGATAAGCTAAAGACGAGCTAGGTTCCCCGTGATAAGAATACGGTGATCTCGACAACGTTACAGCTGTAAATTCTTGTTCTAAACGTTTGATTTTGCTGGAAGATTTCAAGTTGTACGCTCCGGAGGCCAAATTTCTTTCGAACTCTGGGTCTTTGATTTTGGGTCTGTGTTGGGCGATTTTGTCGCTGCGATCTAAGGATTTGTGTTGGCGGTAATGCCTGGAAGATTCGGGAGGTCTCTCTACTGAGTGGGCTTTGCTTTTGTTACTTTCTAGGGTGTACTTAGCTCGGGGGTTGACGCTGGAGAGGCCAGCCTTGACGGTTTCTTCGAAGATTTCCCTGTCAGTCGATCCGAAGGAGTCGAGACTGAGGGAACTCTGTGACTCGTTTCGAGCGAGGTTGGTGGTGGCGGGAAGTTTGGGTTTGTCTATGCTGCGTTGAGTCTTCACTGGCAAACGGCTTTCGTGTCTTCGACCTGTAATACACGTGATTTTTACTATAGATGTTTGTCGTGTAATATGAATATGAATATTTTAGTATGGATCCTATGACTTTGAATTGATTTCTTTTTTAATTTAACAATTAATTAAATGGACAAATAAAACAAAATGCAGTATTTAATTATATTTTAATTCTTTTTTAATTAAAGGTGCCTTTAATTAATAAGTGAATTAGAATAATTTAGCTTACATTCATATAATATGAAAATATTAGCCATTCATGACAACATTCATAATTTCTGCCAAAAATTAAGCTTCATCGTGCTTTGAAAGTCACGCAAGTCGTTGGTTCCGTCTGTATTCGTACTCGTAATTCGCATGGTTAAAGGTCCTCGCGGTGCATCGTGGCCTATCCATCGATAAGACAGGCCAGTAGCCGGCAGCAGGGACATTATAATGTCTGATGATGCTAGTACTGACCTTGTGCGTCTGGTGCGTGGTGCGGCGGCGGCCGCGGCGGCGCCTCGCTCACGAGGCTGCGCGGCGGCAGCGGCGGCGGGCTGCGCTCCAAGTGGTCACTGTACAAATGTTTGTTTGTTTGTTTGTTTGTTTGTAATATCTTTATTGTACTAAGGATACACAGTGAACTTAACATAACTAAAAAGGTAAATATACAAAGGCGGACTTATCCCATGAAGGGATCTCTTCCAGTCAACCAGCGATAGATTGAGAGGATATATTTACTCAGTAAAAGGGTAGAAGTAAGTACGTACAAACAGAAGAAAAGGGTGAAGAGATTAGTATATATACATAAATATGATACATAAATAATATAATAATACTTATATATATATATAATATAATAATACATATGACTACTTATGGGAAAATTAGAAAAGGAATAAAGAAAAGACTACCTAGCTTAAATGTTTGAAGTAACATGCGATGATTTTAAAAGTTTTGATTTGAAGGAAGATAGGGAAGGAGCCATTTTAATATCTTTAGAAAGTGTATTCCACAGCTTAGCTGCCAAAACTGCAAATGATTTTGAATACGTCAGGGAAATGTTTATTATGAACTAGCTTTCACCCGCGGCTTCGCTCGCGTGAATTTCCCACGGGAACAGTGTTTTTTCCCGGGATGAAAGGTACCCTATGTCCTTCTCCGTAATTCTAACTATGTGTATGCAAAATTTCAGGAAGATTGGTTCAGTAGATAAAGCGCGAACAGGTATAAACAAACAACTAAACAAACTCACTTTCGCATTTATAATATTAGTCAGGATAAATCTCTGGATTCGAGGATTAATGATTTAAGCTAAGGCCACTATAGGTGCCAAGGTTATGGCCCATTTAGACGTTGCAAGTTTCTTTTTTTTTATTTAAGATGGGTTTCCTCTTGACCTTAATCTTGCCAGAGGACAGAGATGAAGTCTACTGTGTAGCAAGCTTACCCAGAAGCAGCCTATTCACTCTGGTTCTGAAGAGAGTCAGGTTGTATATGCTCGAGAACACAGACGCAGACAGGGAGTTCTACTGCGTTCTTGTACATACAAAAACAATAATTGCAGTGCAACAATTGACTATGAATAATTGCAAGCAACTGTTGTTTAGACCATGCAAGTAACTTGCTTCAATTTAATTGTATGCAACAGGCAAGAAACTTGCACCGTCTAAATGGGCCTTTAGAGACAAGCTAGAGACTACGCTTGTGTATGGTCCATTTATTCATAATTGTCCTATTATGTAAACAATCTTCACAGTACTTTTCGTTGAATTTTGTTTAAAATAAATCAAATATTAGTTCAAACCTAAACATTCTAAAGTAAAACATTTATTAACCACAAAAGTAATTTCCTAAAAAGTCTATTTTAATTTATATTATTGTAAAATCATAAAAAGACATGGTAGGATTGTTTACATAACAGGACAATTATAAATAAATGGACTTTACAAGACTACACAATGGCCACATACACGGCATACTAGTTTGGTGACACCATTCACTTTCTCGCCGTGTCGTTGATGAGAACAGAAGAAAATTGCAAAGTCACTTTTTTTTTAATATAGGATGGCAAACGAGCAAGCGGGTCACCTGATGGTAAGCGGTATCACAAAACACCAGTAGTATCACAAGAGTGTTGCCGACCTTTTAAGAATCAAACAAAAATCATACTTCTGTAAAAGTACTGTTGCCGACTGGTTGAAATCTAAAACTTATGATGAGATAGAAGACTTGGTACACCGGTCCAATAACTAAGAAAAATTGTTTGCTATCAGTGGTGGCCTCTAACTTATTAGTGGCCACTGAACCCAAGACTTTGTTCGTAGGTACTCGGATGTCACTCTTAATTCTAAATTTACATTTATATCTAATTAAGTTCTTGTTGATATTTTGTTATGTAATAGTAATGATTTTATAGAAGAGTGAGGTTTTCTAACACAAGCATCTTTCTTTGCTTAAAAGAAAACCTCAACCTCTAGTAATTGTGGTGAGAAATAAAGAAATTTTGTATTTGAATTTTAAGAAGATGTAGACTCGTTTTTGGAAAGAATGTCGTATCGGTTAGAGAACACCGCCGCATGATGTTGATTCCAGTTTAGTCGTACGTGGCAAGAAGTGAATTTTAAAACGTAGTGGTTGACAGCCAGTTACTAAGCGACTATTCAAAATTACCAACACGGCTTTTCGCTTAGTGACTATCCAGGCATTTACCTAGACACGATGCTCGCAGTATGGAGGTTCCGATAGTATACCATACGTCTTTTCGCTAGGATCAGTCAATAAGCTAGTCCCTTTGCTTTTAAGCAGTAAGCTAAGCTCCTTGTAGTGTGGCCTTAAGCTAATGATTTACTTAACACCCCTTTTTTTATTTTCTTTATCTAGACATTATCATTTCTTGTAAATGTCCTACTAAAAAGTCTGTTCTCTTCACCCAGGAGTACGGAATGGAATAAACAGATTTACAGTCCTCTATTATTTCTATTTTACATACAGTAGGGAAGTTTCACCACCTTTTCACACATTTAAACTAATAGTACATTGTTAACGAGTGAGTGAAAGTAACTTTTTTAAGTCCCGAGACGGGGTTTGGCCAATAGTTCGAGGGACTTAAAAAGTCGATTACCCGAGGTAAACACTGTGCTTTTCATTACGAATACAAGGAAAGTAAAAATAAAAACATGAATTAGCTAAAGAAATGATGAGTGAATTATACGGAAACATAAACAAAACTCTAAACTTTAAAAAAAAATGATCGGCTTTAGCTTCCAGCATATTTATTTTTTCTGTAGCCGACCAACTATTTAGCTATAAGATTCTTTTCATTTGGTTCCATCATTGGAAAAATGATAAAAAAATCTATATTATAAAAAAATATATTCTTTAACTTCATGTTATTTCAATTTTTCATAATATGTTGAATGGCTGTATAGGAAGTTGGAATATGGTTTAATAGAATAACGTGAAAATATAACTAGTTTTTTTTTTTATAATTTGACAGCTGTCAGTTGAAAACGATTCTCCTAGGGCTGAAAAGTATTACTTTCTCCACGCTCCTCAGGCAACTTCAGACTTACTTTCAGAGTATGAGTAATGAAAAATATTTTATTTGGTTCCAATTAGGCCTAACCTGTTTTACATTTCACTATATAAGAATTATTTAACCTCACCTCCAGGCGAAAGGAAATGATATCATTTCAAAGAAAGCCTACATAACCCGTATCAACCCGAAATTACTCACCTATCTACTACTACCTACTTGTCCTACTTGTGTACGTCTACTGCCACTAGATGGCGGTAGTCGTAAAAGTCATGACATATGCCTTTAGGCGACTTGAATAAAATCTGACACCAGTGTTAGTAATAACACACTCGATAAGAAAGAAGACTTACCTATCCCTTGCGTTTCTTCCATACTCATGAGACATCTTCACAGTTTCCGTCGACGAACGCAGGTATGGTGGCAGCGAACGCTGTAAAAAACATTTATTTTAATAATTAAAAATACCTTGTTTTTTCTATCTAATACTTTTATCTAGACAGATATGCCAGCCTCTTCGTAGCCTATAAAAGCAAGCGTGCTACTGATAGACGTTAATAAAATTTCATACATTTTTTGCTGCAATTTCCTTTGAGTTAGCTAAAATAGTTTGCGTTAATCCTACATCGTTCGAATTCAGTTTAAGCTGTCTCGATAATAAATTTCTTTTATACTTATATTTACTTAGTTTTAAGAAAGATTTTACCTAAAATGTG
>CM031569.1:17255585-17337867 GCA_018467065.1 Ephestia elutella
ATAAGGTAGGCTAGGTATAACAAGAAATTACAGGTTATTCTACCTACACTTGTTCTATCTGAATTCTTAGTCTATGACAAATGACGCGTCATGGGCATCATGGCGTCCGCTAATAATATTTAGCACAAATTAAGTTAAAAAATGATTATCTAGTAACTCACCGAAGGAAAGTTACTCCATCCCACTTCCATGTATTGCTCGTATTATTGGTACGGTATCGTAATAAACGCGGGCGTATTTCGGAAGAAAATTCACGATTTTTTGATCACGAGCAAGCAAGACTTAACACTCAAAGAGCTTGCGTAGCGACCGTCTGAGCGAGCGAAGAGCCGCCGGCTGGCGTATGATTACGCGCCGATGTATTTCGGCGTCTCCTCTAGTACGTAGTAAAATATCTCGATGACCTACCTACATATAAATAAGTAATTTTATAGTCGTTTCGTGCATGTAGTGTAGACGTCGATTATTATTCGTATAGATAGGTACCTACTGTAGTTGTAGAGATGGTGGTGCCATCTATTGCCATAGGTAGGTACCTACTGTAGTTGTAGAGATGGGGTGCCATCTATTGCCTCTGAATATTAACTAACTCGTATGGTATTTGAACTACGACTGCAGCGACACACGGAATTTTCATGAAAACCGAGATGATGTACTTCTCAGTGGCGCCATCTAAGTATAATACAAATTTGGTGAGGTACAGATTCAATGTACGTGAATATCCATCTATAGGTACTAATATTTTATCGATGGTAGTACATAGGTACGTATACAGAAAGAATTTCAGTCTGAGGAATTTTTCACAGAGAGCTATAAACGATTTTCATGTTTAGGTAAAAATACCTAACTTCTCGTAATAAAAATTATTAGATTATTATATATCTATAATCTGTATTACCTATTTTCACCATGTGCCAAGTTTCATAGGCGGGAGAATTATTCGGGTTACAAAAGCTTCGTTGATCGGACTAAATCTACAATAACTCATTTAAACAACACTATTATTTTTACTTTATTCATCGCTCGTTTTTGACGGGCAATTCGTAAAGCAAACTCATGGCAGTTATTATTGATAAATCAGCTGCTATATGTACACATGCGAGACTCAATCCGCAATATTAATAACCTTGACTGTAAACGATAGCATCAGCTATTATCTGCAATTAATTTTAGGTAGGTTAAGTAGTATGCGAACATAATAATATGAAGGGTAAAGATTTCTCCATAATTGGACTGCGTTAGATGCGTACAAAATATGCGTATTTTCGGTATTTTCGCGCTTTACTGTATGAGTGTACTTTAGTGATGAGTTTCTTTCGACATTTCTTCGCAGCAGTGTTCGTTCCCAAATGCTAGTACCTACTTGGTATCTTTGAGAATTACAATATTGATTTTAATATTAGTAAAATAGTGCATAAGGTCTTACACATCTAAGGATGCCTAAGGTCGTGCGAAGTGGAGAAGAAAAAGTAGGATAGCGGACCCTGGGCTCCGACGCGTATGCAACCGGGAAAGCCTCGGGAAAGTGCTCAGATGAGAGAGAGAGAGTGCATGAGGTCTTATTAGGGAAAATTTATAAAACGGTCAATAAACCTGTCCTTTTTTTCCTGTGTACCCTTGGCTGTTCCGTTGAGGCACAGGGCGAGCGCTTCATAAATACGGCGCGTCAAATATACCTACTACTAACTACAAATGAAACTGTATATCCGTGAACACGTCAGTAACACGTCAATGTGTGAGTTTTCATAGTCGAACGTCCCACAACCACACAAGAACGGGGGAGAAGTGCGGGAGGTGCAGGGAGAGCCATATTGCGGGAGGGACAGGAAGTTTCCTTTCTGTACCTACGTAGTACATACTTATATTAATTCTGTGGTTGAGGGTAGAGTAGATAATACATTTGGCCGTGAAATATATTCCTGTTTATCCCCATAGAATTTTATTAAATACTACCATGGGCTCGTCAGTCGTACCCATGCGCAACTTTCACCCCCTCCTCTCTCTTCCAGCATTATTTTTGTATGACGCAAACAGAGGTAAGTATATCATCCAATCCAACATCCAACTTTATTAGTAAGACAAGAATACGTACATGTATGTCCATTGTTGATCGCAGACACCAGCACGTTTTCGTAGCCCCTAAACTTCAGCGGGCCGTATTTGATGAACTCCTTGGTTTCATCCCTGATCACCTTCGAAGTGACGATGTCAATGGGGGACTGCCGGCTGCCCATGCCGTGGCGGCACATCCTGCCGGGCCACTCGTATTCCACTGCAGGCAAGAGAAATGCTTCATTGATAAGAATTACTTAAAAGAAGTGACGATGTCAATGGGGGACTGCCGGCTGCCCATGCCGTGGCGGCACATCCTGCCGGGCCACTCGTATTCCACTGCAGGCAAGAGAAATGCTTCATTGATAAGAATTACATAAAAGAAGTGGCGATGTCAATGGGAGACTGCCGGCTGCCCATGCCGTGGCGGCACATCCTGCCGAGCCACTCGTATTCCACTACAGACAAGAGAAATGCTTCATTGATAAGAATTACATAAAAGAAGTGGCCATGTCAATGGGGGACTGCCGCATGCCCATGCCGTGACGGCACATCCTGCCGAGCCACTCGTATTCCACTACAGGCAAGAGAAATGCTTCATTGATAAGAATTATATGAAAGAAGTGACGATGTCAATGGAGACTGCCGGCTGCCCATGCCGGGCCACTCTTTGAAAAGTCGCAGTCATTAAATCCGAATTGGCCCATCTTCCTTATCCATCCGTAAGGAAGGCCAGTACCGAGGCAGTGGGACATACAATGGCTTCTTCTTCTTGGCATTTCGATGTCATTCCAACGATCCATTCAAATTGTACCGAAGTGTTCTGCCACTTTTATGGCTTCATCGGTGGCGGCCAATGTCTGATGATGCTATACCTGCTGCATTACTTTTATTTTTTAAGACCTGTATTGTATAAACTTGTATTTATGAAAATAAACTTTGATTGATTGATTGCTGAAAGGCTCCCACTGGACAGTCTGGAGAACCCTTAAAAGACTCTGGGCTGGTGTTGGAAGATGCCACGAAAACCGAGTTAAATGGGGCTTTTCTAGCAGTGATCTGTGTGTGTGATTGTGATGACATTCAGTCTATGACCCACCTGTTGTCGTGTCCAAAATGCCCTTGCAGAACAGAGGATTTAAACGAGGCCAACGACAGCGATTAGTGTGGCCAAATTACTGGTCCGAACTAATTTAACATCCATTCCGACTCGACAAGAAGAACATACATAGAACATAGAAACGTCTTTATCCCTTTCGGGGGTAGACAGAACCAAGAGTTGTGAGACTCGAATACCACGCTTAGCTGAGTAGTGGGCTTTCTGATGGAATGGAGATTCAGATATACCTAGTGAAGAAGAAGATACACAGAAATCTACCGGCTTACCGTTGTATCTCCAGTGGTAGTTGGGTCGAAAGTCAGGCTCCACTTCGATGTCGTTGTGTACGCTCGGTTTTTTATGATGGTGCTGGTGCTTGACGTGGGCATCCTTTGATAGAACTAGATCTGTAAGCAAATTACCACATCTACCTTTTCAAAAATATGTTTTACTAGGCACTAGCTATTGCTAGCTGATTCCCCTGCCCTGTAAACATGGTCATTAATATTACCGCGGAGTAGAATGAAACTTAATTTAAAATATTATTTTTTTCATGAAGTAGTTTGGGAACATTTTTTGGAGTACTTTGGGAATAACCCGTCTAAATTACTCGTAGCTTTTTAATCCCTAGGTACTAAAACGGACTGGACGGAATGGATGACGGGATAAGTCCGTCATTGTGCATTTTACCTTTCTATTTTAAGTCATTTTTATGTATATTTTACTCGTACAATAAAGATACTTATTGCAAACAAATTAACAAAAGTGATTTTAATTTGGAATGTGGATTGAATATTGTTAGTAATTTCAATCAACAAAGAGATCGATCAAGAATATTGTAGAAAAAGTTACTGGCTGTTAAAAATAATTCCATCCCCTGGACGAATCCCTACAACTACACTTAACAACAAGTCTAAACAACACTTAAGCAACAAGTCAACTACAGTTTAGATTTTTTTAGTGCATGAGGTAATTTGATTAAAATAAACGTGAAAAATAGTCATAACTAGCTGGCGCCCGCGGCTTCGCTCGCATTAATCCTTTCTTAGCGGATGCCTACGTCATAACATCTACCTGCATGCCAAATTTCAACCCGATCCGTCCAGTGGTTTGCGTTGATAGATCACTATGTCAGTCAGTCACCTTTGAGTTATCTCTGTATATATAGATGATTTTTATACAAATACTCACGCGTCTTGTTAGCCGGATCCGCCGACTAGTTTCGACTTCATACGGAAGTCATTTTCAAGTCGGATCCGGCTAATAAGACACGTGAGTATCCGTATAAAAATCATCATCATCATCAAACAAACGATTTCCATTCTATTCTACGTAACCGTGCATGGTGGTAGGGTGACAATAGAACCAAATAGAGGTCCTTTGCATCCACATAGAACCGCTGATTTTAGTAGTGATTATTTTTCAACTTTCCAGCGGTCAGTAAAAACATCAAACTTGAAGGAACACACATAAAAATTGGAAATTTTCACTCACCTATAAGTAAAGCAGTCACAAACACATACTTCGTCATCTCTGGTAGTCAGGTATAGTCCTAATGAGTTCTTTTTAGTCAATGACACTATCTTCTTTGCTTCACTCATCTGTTTTCTTTATTATCCTATTGTTATAATGTTGTGAAAACATTCTGAATTAAAGTGTTTGTATGTAGTTGTTTTGTCGTATTGTGTACAAAGAATCTAGGCTGACGGCTTTTCGACGTGGAACAGTATTATTAGAGCATTTAATCAATTGCTGTAAGAACATCGATTTAGAAAGAAAGTACTTCTCAATTAAGGCATTTACATTCAACTCTCTCTCTTTAGTCGTATTTCCTCATGACTGAGGGTCGTGGTCATTATATGGAATGAAACACACACAACGACTCTCTTGGCAATGTTAATGGAGTGGTTTGCCATTGCCTTCTCCATTTCACACACTAGCTGATAATCATCAACCAGAGTGCTGGTTTCTTCACGATGTTTTCCTTCACCGGAAGCAAGTGGTGGTCGATGAAAACTAACATAGGTACATGAGTCAGATTGGTATACAAACTCATGTAGCACGGGCAGGATTCGAACCTGGGAACTTTGCAGCCACAGGCGGGTGCCTTAACCACTCGGTCACCACCGCTTACATTCAACAGTAGGTATTTATTCATGTAAAAAAAGTAAAAATACGTAAAAGTCACGTGGTAGGTAAATACTGTACGGGTGACACATAATGCTCACTTCTTATATAAAATATTATACTTACTCTATACAAAATATAGTATGAAAACACTGCTGTCAGATTTTTCTTCAGTCGCCTAAAGGCATCTGACATGACTTGACAACTACCGCCTACTACTACTAATAAACTAAAAATCATGGAAGTAATAAGTACTTTGTACAACACTACTTCCATGCTAAAAATACAGTCAGTGTGCAGGTTTCTCACGATATTTTCCTTCACCGGAAGTGGTGCTCTATGAAAACTACCATACTTGAGTCAGATTGGTATGTAAACTCATGTGGCTCTAGTAGGACTTGAACCTGGGTCCTTTCCGACCATCGGCATCATTATCACTCCACCACCACCTCTTCAAGAGTAAAATCGCGTTTTGTGGTAAGAAGTGACGTTACTATTCTATATACGGCTTGCATATGGAGCTATTAGCCGCGCCCCGGGGCCTAGCTCCCGGCGGAATTTCGGAATAAAAAGTACCCTATATGCTATTCCCGGTATTTTTCTACCCATGTGCCAAATTTCATCGAAATCCGTCCAGTAAATTTTGCGTGATTGTGTAACAAACATCCTCACAAACTCACAAATTCACATCCAAACTTTCGCATTTATAATATTAGTAGGAAGTAGGATAGTAGGATGGTGTCGTCGTGACGTATCACTGCCATCGTAGGTGTTAAGGGCTCTCAGTAAGTGAAAACGGCAATATTGGCTGTTTTCTATAAGCTGCTGTTTAAAGAATTGAAGAGTTTTCGCCCTGAAATTTCTGATATGTATTGTAGAACGTATGTTTAAAGGGAGGACTGTTTCCAAAACACGATGGGAAAAATTTTGCTCGATAGATAAAATCCTGAAGTTACCTCTAAAATTTCATATGAATACAGATAACATCCGTGTTTTATAATAAAAAATGTTTTAAAATCACCAACACAAACGTATTTTACCTTTTCGATTTCGTGACTGATTTAAATTTTTGAAAAACTAAACATTTCTATTAACTTTTTGATAAAAATGTGAATGGCGCGCAACCGGGACGTCCCCCCCGCCTCAGCCGCTTCATATGAATTTTCGCTGACCGCCTAACCCCCTTAAGTTGTCAAGTATCTAAGCTGAAGAGACTTGAGTCTGAGATGGGTCGATCGGGATTATATAGTTTTTTTTACTAGCGATGTACCGCCGATAAATTTCCTGTTCCCGAAAATTTCTTCCCTTGAAAATTTTCGAAAATTCTCAGAAATTTCTCTGGTTTTTAAGATTCCGTTCTCGAGAATATTTCCGAGAAATTTTCAAGACACTTTCCTTGAAACTCACTTTCTTTGAAAATTTCGGAAACGGCACATCACTATTCTTTACAGACAAATAGACATACAATTACTGACCATAATTATAAAAAGTTATATTTTTTTATAATAATAATAAAAGTTTATTTATATCTTTCCACAACCACATAGATTACATTAGATAATACAACTAATACACACAAGCGTTTGTATAATAAAATTGACTCAATAAGGAAAGTATTGAGTTAAATTTTGTCGTTTGGTAATCCGTAAAGTAACATAAAATGTTCCGATTAACACTTCAGCTATCAAATAGTTAATGAGTTAATCAATTCCAGATTATTATTCGTATGTTTACGTACCCTAAAATCGACGTAAATATCCGGCGATTAATATTGCACATCGACCTTTGGTAAGACTCTTACCAAAGGTCGATGTGCAATCCTAATCCTAATCCTAACTAATATTAAAAGTGAAAGTGAGTTTGTTGGTTTATTTGTTTGTTTGTTTGTTTTTACCTCTTCACACTTTATCTACTGAACCAATCTTTCTGAAATTTCGCATACACATAGTTAAAAGTACGGAGTAGGACAGAGAGTACCTTTCATCCCGGAAAAAGGCACGGTTCCCGTGGGAAATTCGCGCGGGCGAAGCCTCGGGCGAAAGCTAGTATTATGATAAAATGGTAAGAGACATTCGTCAATTTTTTGCTTTGAAGCACGTATCTCTTTGACTTCCGTTGATAAAACCTTGCATTTTTGAAATACTTGTGTAGGATACCTACGTCGTAATTTTGAGTTCCCGCTTTAAGTCATAAAACTACTTGAATAACTGCAATCTTATCGAAGAAATTCCTCACTATAGATATATTTTTAACTTAACCTAAATACGTTAAATTTTAGGTATTTCTGTTTTTAACTTAACCTAAATACAGTAAATTTCAGTAACATTTATCGGTTAAAGTATTTACAATTTTCCGTTTTGTCGGCCCCCGTGGCTTTGTGGTAAAGACCTTGCCTCTGAACCACGGGGTCCCGAGTTCGATCGAATAATACCTATTTTTTTTAGGTATACCTACTTGAATGCATAGCAAATGAATTTATGAATAGGTAATGAAATGTTTCCTTTTATTTAAAAAAATTATAATTATAAACGCAATTGAATTTAATTTTGCTTAATGCCCTAAATATGTTTGCTCCTTGAATTTTTTTTAAATTCTGAAATCTTTTCCTGGGTGCAAAAATAAGTGCATAGTGGTGACGTTTAAATTCAATAATGCGACTATTCTAAATGAAAAGCAAAAATTCTTAGGTTTTGATTTGATCTTTTAATTGCGTTGACGTAGAAGACCGACCACAGAATAGTAGAAGACTTTACTCTCCTCTCTAACCTACGCCTGATAATTTCATAAACAAATTGGTACCTCCATGTAACGCCGGGGGCAGATAAGCCTGGCCCCTTGAGATAGAATTTAGTGAGGAAGGGGGGTCAGTTTTATCTGCCCTCAACTGTACATACATACATATTATCACCCCTTTTTCCCGTGGGGGTGTGTTCCTGAGAAACCTCCATGTGTTTTAGAGAAATCGCGTCTTGACAGTAGACGGACAACAAAGAGATCCTATCCTACTTAATGGTTCCGTTTTGGCATTTGAGTTACTGAACCCTAACAAGCTAATTATGAAAAAATAAAGAACACGACTGACAACTCACATAGCCTATGTCACTTGGAGAAATTCGAGGAATCAAAAAATACGTCTCACGATCAAACTCTAGTTACTCTAGAAACTTACATACATATATGAACGCTGAAAACATAACACTCCTTTTTTGGTCAGTCGTGTAAAAACCGATATAAGAGGAGTACATCCAGACAATGACCTGTCTCTAATTTAAACCGGGCAAATGGTTCATCGCCGTCTTCCTCTGTAAATCCTGGCTACTGGCGACTGACTGTGATTCAAACTGATCTCGACTTAGGTACAGTTGATTGGGGCCTTTGACCTTATTCTAGAAAATGCCACGGGTTTTAACTCCCATAAGAATATCGGAAGAACTAGCTCATACTAAGTTTGCTTTATAATTTCATACAATTTCACCTAGTATAAAAACAGTGCTAGATACTTATTCGTTATAAAATTTGTTATGAATCGTATGTAATAATAATATTAAGACTTAGGTACGGTTTGTTCTATAGAAATCGGTTTCTATAAAAAATATAAAATCAATTTACTTTAAAATTAAAAATAAAATTTGCAATCGTCCAGATTGTGGCACTTTCTTACACTGGATTGAGTTTTTTTTTTAAACATTTTAATTAATTTAAAATATCTCAATATCCTAAAAGATTATAAGAAAATTTTATAAACTTAATATATGTAGATATATGTGTAGAGGAAGCAAGAGAGATCTGATAAGCGCACTACACACCAAAGTCGCCGACCCGCCGACCTATGTCGGCAACTTTTTTTTTGTTTGTGTTGCCGATATAATTCTATTCAAATAGGCCGCCGGGTTGTGTCGGCGGGCTGTGTCGGCGGGTCGGCGGCTTTGGTGTGTAGTGCGCTTAAAGATCGTAGCAAGTGGAAATCGCTAGTCTCTGCCTACCCTGATTAGTTCGTTGGCCTACCCCCACGGGAAAAAGGGCGTGATAATATGTAGGTATGTATGTATGTAGATATACTTATTTTGGATTTTTGTGCATCTCATGCAGTTAGTACCAAAGTACTCTCATATGGAAATTAGATATGGTGAAAAAATGCCATGCAAGACGGAATTGAATGGTCTTTATACGACCTTGCTCTTCCAACTGAGATATCTATGATATTGGTTAAAAAAACAAAGTACATTTTAAAGAAGTTTAATGATTTAATAACTAATGGTAGGACAACTCAAACACTTTATTGACTTCTCTACAAGTCAAAAAATAATAATTTCACAGCCACTTCTACTACATTTGCCATAACTTAATTATTTTTAAATTCAATTTTATATAGCCCATTTCTATAATACTTAATAACAATTCAATATAGAGTATTTTATTAACCCAAATTATAAGCATGATCATAGAAAAATTTATACAAGTTAGCAAAAAAAAAAAAACTTTTCAAAGAAAATATCTATAATTTATAACTTTAGGTAACCTACTCCTTTTTGTTAGGCGAGACTTAAGTATTAAATTTATGGTACTCGTATATATGTTACTATATCATGTAAGAGTATACCTACTTCTATTTTCATCATGTCATAGTGTTATGATCTTCTCTATTTTGAATTTAAATGGAAGAACAATACCTATATCATTTGTTATATTTATAGCTACGCTAATCTATCGGTGCGGAAAAAATACATCAAATTTGTCAAAATAATCATGACGAATAGTTAAAATTATATCTTTGCGATCAATCTCATGATAATCGCTCTATAATTCTAAAAATAAATTATACTGATAATATGGTAATTGACATGACTTTAACTTATGACTAGCAGCCAAATGTATTAATAAACTTACATATCTACATCGAAATATTAAAAATTAATGGCATTGGTTTGTGCAACCCTAAATATAATTATCCACAAATAAAATTACCTCAAGACACGTTTTTATCCCTTTCAGGGAAAACAGAGTATTTATAGGATGACAATGTCCTTTAAAAGCTATGAACTACATATATAGGAAATGAATCGTATCTATATTAGATCGCGGGTAGATACGCAATAGGTACGCACCACGCACTCAAGTAATTCTACTAATATACACAACGAATTGCTAAAATGAGAATAAAAGTTATGGAACTTTTTCAAATTATTTTGATAATAAAGAAAATATTGCTGTCGTATAATCAGCTTAGTATTACTCGTATGACACAGCAAAAGTTAATAAAATTATGATCGGAATATAAACCTCTCACGTTTTTACGACAGATGTTTTATTAGTATTATTGCTTTTAATACATCAGAAATGACGAAATTTGCAATCTCCATATATCGGATATCAATAAATGATAAATCTAATTACCTAATTCATAAATTTTCATTCAAATACACCACACAATCTCCACAATAATCTCTTTTAAGTCTTATATTGTTAGATAAGAAGTCTACTTACAATCAACATTTAGATACGCAACTTTATCTGTTTGAAATATTAAAAAGCCATAAATTTCTTAGAGATCATATTTGGATAAGCATATCGGTTGCATTAAATTTACAATGTGACGATATGGTCTACCAAATAAGAAACAGATTATTATTATTTCTTAATATTTTTTTTTATTAAAGATGGGTTTGCTCTTGACCACAATCTTGCCCGAGGACAGAGATGAGGTCTACGATGTAGCGAGCTTACCCTGAAGCAGCCTATTCACTCTTGTAAATTCTGTAAGACAAGCCATTATAAGGCTTAACGATTCTAATATTAGGTAATGAGAGTATAATGAGAGTTTAAAACAAGTTTATAACTCTTCCTCATTTACTTTAAACTTTGACAGACTTACAAAATTAGTTACAACGCTTTCGCCTTCTGGAATTACATTCCATGATGGGCACAAATTTATACGGATTTTTACAGATTTTGGTCAGAAATTTTGTGTTCCTTTAGAACCACTGCCATTTAATGCTCAGTGTGGGCCGTTGAGTGTTGCTCTTTCATTTTATCAAGTACCTAATTTAATTACTGCAGATAATTAACCAGAAAATAATCATATCGATTACAGAATCAATTTACGTGGCTCTATAATCTAGATCGTCGCTTTCAAGGAATGCGAAAAAGATATATCTTGGAGTCAGATTTTCAAAATAATAATCATAAAGAACTATTTAGAGAAAATCTACATTAAATCTTAGAATACTCCCTGACACTATGCCTGAAAAACTTTGTTTTGGCAATCCTAGTGGAACTCATGCCAAAGGTGCATCAAAAATGCATATTGTAAGGAGGCCATAGACTGGTAGGCCATTATTTAAGCCACATTGAACTCTCAAGAAGTCAAGACTTTCAGAATAATAATCACAAATAACTATTTGGAGAAAATCTACAATAAGGCTTTAGAGCACTCTTTGACGCCGAGTCCGAAGAATTTCCTCTTAACGTTGATGACGTAGCAGATTCCTTTGGCGATGCTGGTGGAGATCTTGCCGGAGATGCAGTGGAAGATGCCAGTGAGGGCGGTGAGGAGGCTGGGGGTCAGGGTCAGGGCACAGGACGCCATGGAGCGGTAGACCACGCGGTTGGCTGGCTGCAAGCGGCGATAGTTTGAGATCGTGCCCACGTTCACTTCGCTGAAGACTTTGTACTGGAAAAGATTGATTATCTTACTAAAATGGTAAGTATGAAGATGTGAATGTTTGTGATTGTGACATGGTTGATAAGGCATGCCTCAACTACCACTTGGTGGAATGAATTTAATAGGTAAGTATGGAACTTCACCTTAATCAGTAGGTATCATGCCAACACATTTTTCTTTTTGATTAATCGTTATTTCATGATTTTAAGTTTTATAATGGAAGTCGGATAATGTTTTTGGAAAAAAAATGTATTGCTTTTATTTCAATGTCTATCCAAGGAACTTCGTAGGTAGCGGCATAAATTATTCTATGTAGAGGTACCTATGATTGCGCATTTTTCAACAAAATTATATTACGATTTCGGCGCCCCTTAAAAATTGCCGCCCCGGGGTTCGCCTCCTCCTAGGTCCGGGGCTGACTTGATTAATATGCAAGACACTGGGATAGATAAATAAAGTGTTATAAAAAGTGCTAGGTAAAATTCCGTTAAGATAAAAGGATCGATGATGTTTCCATCATTAAGATATTGATATACAATAATTATCATTAAGCCGGGATTAATGATGATTATCATTAAGTCTGTTTATAATAGATCAGATTAGATATGACTTGCATTTTAATAAGTATTATTGATTTTTACATAATAAGCCCCTCGAAAAAAAACAACTAGAAAGTGTGTGTGAAAGGATTTTATCATACGAAACGGGCACGGTTTAATCCAAATTTGTTTGTCATCGTCGTTATCCTTTTGCCTATCATAAATTAGGGTTTGCGTATTATGTTTTTTTCCATACACTGTAACTTTAAAAGTAATATACGTATTTCTTTATAAATAAAAGAAAACGGATAGATATTAATAAAAAAAATCTTACAAAATTGATAAAGTATAACATGAAAAGGCGCCTCTCCCAGGGTCACGCTCCCTTGGGAATTCCGGGATATAGGTACCTCTAAAATACCATAATGTACAGTCAGGAGCAGATAAACCTGAACCTCCTGAGACAGGATTCGGTAGTGTTAGTTTAATTTGCCCCCGACTGTACTATTCCAGGCGTCACTTTGCCCGTGTAGCTTTCATCGAAATCTGTGTCGTATTTTTTAAGCACAAGTGCATAAAACATCCAAAAATGAAACAAACTTTGATGTTTTTAGTAGGATTTACCTGTTCATCAGACATGGCAATGGGCTTATCATTGACGATCCACGTGACAGCCTCCTCGCAGTTCGGCGTGGTGAGCGAGCCCGCGTACGTGAAGTAGGACTGTGGGACCGGACTGAACAGTCTCCTGTTGGCAGACAATATTGGTCAGATTTAGCTAAACATTAGTAAAGAACTTGCTACTTATTCTCTACTTTTGGTACCGGCTGAAAATCAGCGCTTTGGCTTCCTTAGCGCCAAGCTGAGCTGGCCTCCTTTGCGACAAATTTAGTGCTAAGCAAATGTATGTTTTCTATATTTTTGTCGAATTAAGAACTTTTCTTTATTTTTAAGTTTGATGGGGGCTTGAACTTAACAGATACTCTGAAGGTCATGCAGTCTTTTAGAATTACCAAAGCGGGGGAGTAAGGCATTGGGGTAAGTACAAAAGAACCCAAGGATTGAAGGTCAGGTACTCCGGACCCATGTGTGAAGAGAATAATAATTGCTATAAGACACCCACCACTAATTGATGAATGAGATATTTAAAATATTGAATTTTTGTTTCTACACTTTCATGTCTTCCCTAAAATACTGCAAAAGCGTAGAACCACAGATATACTAGCAGAACTAACCAACAAAGTAGGGTTTTACTTTTAAAAAATTGCCGACTTGCGTGACCTTGGGGACACATACACTGTCATTCACGACTTCTACCAAACCGTGGCTAATACTACCTGCTTTTGTAGTTTTTGCGAAGAAAGGTGGTTGTTACGGTGCGTTTTGAAGCTATTGTTGTAACTTCACCTTTAAGATAATTTTGAAGACCAATGTGACTTTTGTAAATTTAATTTGTCATGGTTTATTTACTTTTGTAAAAACACTGGCCTTTGAGACATAAAAAAATAATGTAATTCTTAACAAAAAAATCTTTACTATAAAATGATCGTTTTTCAAACTTTATGGTATTTCCTTGGCCGAAATGGAGACTAGCATTTTGGCCAAGGGTTGCCTCCTTAATTCGAGCAGTAAATCGAAAAATCTATACATGTTTCTACTCACGTCAAGTCAATATGCGCTGGTTCCGTGTGAGGGCGGCTCTGGTCCAGAATCTCAGGAATGAAAGGCATTATCTGGTCCAGAGCGTATGAGGACCCAACACCGTTTACGACCTGTGCCGAAACAAAATGCTTAAGTACTAGGTCCTACCATTCCTTCTCAAAGTTGAGATCTTTGTATATCGTCCGTGGTTTACGCTCAAAATTCTACGTTTAGTGGTTTTGTTTCGGCGTTCATATACCAATCAGTGAGCGCGCGTCCAATTACATAAATGGACCTGGGACTTTGATCTCGTGAAAAATTCGGGAAATCCTCTCTTAGCGCACCCCTACACTCCCTAAGGAATCTATATGTCAAACTGCAGCTACTTACGCCCAATTATTTTGGCTGTGCAATGGCTGTGAATACATAATAGTACATGTGCGTTGTTTGTCAGTCACTCAGTCAATAGTAACGAAAGTTTATATTGATAGAAAACAAAAAATAAATTACTGAGTGAGCCCGCACTAGGCCAATGACAACTAAGATTTGCGCCCCGCTACCCGCTACCCAGTCGCTGCACCGCACGCATCCAATCCGCGTTCTAAATAATAATGCTCGCGGGGCCGCGTAGGCCCGGCGCGGCGGCTCAGAGGCGGATGGTTAAAGCATGCGGGCAATTATACGTATTATTTTTTTAAAAGCTTTATAAAAAGATATTTAAAAAAGTAAGTAACATAATCCCTGCCTTATCTATAGAGTACTTTATACAAAAAATTTTAATCTTTATTTTAATGTATTGCTTGAATAATAGCAGTTTAAAGTGTTAATTATAGGTGATTTGGAGGCAACTTCGCAATTTTTTTCTATCGAGAAAATTTTATGCAATCGTGTTTTTGAGTAACATAATCCCTCGTGCTAGTCCAGAAGTTTGCTTAATCTTAATTTTACATTCAGTTCTACATTAATGTAGATATTACAGACGATCATGTGAAGCAATCTGGCCTAGTACGGGCCCTTAATATGTTTAAAAATATATGCCTCATCATGATAAAAATAGCATAATATATAATTTCTTCTAACCTGTGCCATAATTCCTAAAACAGCAAGCCCATCTGGTCTTTGAACAGCTTCTTCCAAGGTCAATCCAGTCTTGATGTGGACCATATGTATCTCCAACGGATATCTGCATAAAATAACGTTTTAGGACAACATCCGATGGATTCAAGCACTGTTATTTGTTAAATACCTAGGAATTAATAAAAGTTAAGTTTACAGAACTTCTTTTTACACGACTGACCAAAAATGGAGTGTTATGTTTTCAGGGTTCACGTATGTAAGTAGGTATTTATGTAAGTTTCTTTATTCCACAATAAGTAGTGAACGGCTGAACAGATTTTGATGTGAGAGGTATTTTTAGATTCCTTGCATTCCTTCAAGTGACATATAGGCTATGTGAGTTGTCAGTCGTGTTTTTATTTTTAATTAATTAGCTTGTTACATAATAAAAAAATACCTCTCACATCAAAATCTGTTAAGCCGTTCAGGACTTATGGTGGAATAAAGAAACTTACATACATACATGAACCCTGAAAACATAACACTCCTTTTTGGTCAGTCGTGTAAAAATGGCATCTTTTTTTGTTACCCTGGATGATGTAAGGATTTTTGAGATAACTCACAAATAGGTCATTGTGGCCTTCGAGCACCTTTGTGGCAAAAAAAAAACTCGCATAGGTACATTATGTACATATATAGGAACTCTTAAAATAAATTCGGTCCTATATTGGCCTTTCGAAAAACAACACATGTCACAATAAATAACAAGTTTATCATTGATTGGGAGATCAGGTATTTTTGTATAAATAAGTTAGACACTTAACCTACATACAAAAATTACACGATACAGAAAATAGAATATGTACAAAATATGTTATTTGGAGAAAGTTATCGACCCTTAAAAGTGTATTAACGGTTCAAGTAACTTCTTTAGAAGCCAAGTAAACAAAACTTCTATAATTACATTGGTACGTTTTTCCGGATTTCCTGGGGAAATGTACAGTCAACAGCACATCAACCTACTCAAATTCATTGCAAATTCGACTCTGCGGCCGCGGCATAAGAGATCATGCAGGGTAACTGGGTAACTTGAGGTGCGGTCGACTGTACATATTTTGCTAGCCTTTGGCTCCGCCCGCGGAAAAAAGTAGCATATGTCACTTTCTTTCTAGCCCTTCATATATTTTCACACAAAAAATTACATCAATCCAATGTTCCATTTTGACGTGAAAAAAGGAAAAACAAACGAACAAACTAACACACTTTCACATAATTATAGTATTAGAATAGAATGGACATGGATTTATCAAGTACCTACATATTTTTTTTTAAAACCTGATCTACCAAATTATTTTTTAAGTGGTCAGTAAATAAGTACATAGGCACCTTTATTTATATAGCTTTTTATGGTTATAAAGTAAAATATGCCCTTCTTGAAATTTTCAAAGAACAAGCGGAAACTTTCTTGGAAATTTTTCGGAAATATTCACGAGAAAGTGCCGTAAATTTCCGGAAATTTTCAAAGGAAGAAATTGTCGAGAACAGGGAATTCGGACTCTAATCGAACTCGGAGTCTAATCACTAGCTGTAGGTACATTTTTTCAAATCGTCTGTCAATCACAAAAATCCTTATCCAATCTGGAAAAACCGACGACACAAATTAAATTTCTATCTATTTTCCTATCGCATAATTAGGTGATAATGACTAATTACAATTAATCTTAGGATTAAATGTCCAGAATATACAGGTTCGAATTACTTGCAAATTTCGCGACAAGATTTTATCAATTCAGAAGTGCCGATATCTGATATTATTGGTATATAAAGTTACCGATCTTCTTTCCTTTTTCACATGCACTGTACACGTGATAGGAAAGAATTCATCGGTTCGATTTCCGTAATCAGAGATTCTAAACCACCTATCTGCCTATAATATGGTAAACGACAGTCAGATAACCACGACGTAAACTTCCGAAGCACTTACTCGGTGCCGTTGATGGCGAGCTCCGAGAGCCAGTAGAGATGGAATTGCATGAAGCTGTAGTTTCCCACGAGTGGGTTGTCCCACTAGTGGGTTGTTACTTACTTGATGCCGTCGATGGCGTGCTCCGAGAGCCAGTGGAGGTGGAACTGCATGAAACTGTAGTTCCCTTGCAGCGGACCGCCTTCCATCACCGGTGGGGGGTTGCCGTCCACGTTGTCCCAACGAACTGGGGGAAAAAATTTGTAAGATTAGTAGGTAGGTAAAGATCAAAAGAATAGCGGGCAAGAACTGAATACACACTGCCCAGGATACAGCAAATTGGAGGAGGTTGAAGAAGGCCTACACCAAAAAGGTCGAGGAAGGCTTGAGATGATGATGAGTAGGTATCACAATCAACTTTTGTAGCTTTGATAATAAAATAATCCTCCATAATAAAATAAAAATAGCCTTTATTTCAGATATACATAAGGTTTGTTTACATTTGTTAAATTTTTATATGTTGATTCCTTCATCTGTATGCCTGCCTTCGGCAAAGGCCTCTTCCAGCGACTTCCACTCTTTCCTTTCCATAGCTATCCTCGTCCATAATGATGATGATCCATATTGATTATAACATAGTCTCCTAAATTGATTGGGGTGTCTTAAGTTTTTGACCACCGTTTTCATCCCTTACGGTGTAGACAGTGCCGAGTCATAAGACTCGAAGGCCACGTTTAGCTGGACAGTCGACTCATTATTATTTAATAGCCGTCTATGTCCCAGTACTGGGTAAAGGCCTCTCTCTCCGTCTTCCAAGACTTGCGATCTAAGGCTATATTGCGCCACCCTTTGTCAAACTTGTTTAATTCGTCGCACCAGCGCATCCGTGGTCGACCCGGCCGTCTATCTGCCATTAGGAGGAATCCAGTCTGTCACTTGTTGGGCCCATTGGGCTGGAGACATTCTGATGACGTGCCCCGCCCAGTCCCATTTTAAGTCCCGCCTTGTGGACTTGGTGAAATAGAAATTCAGATATATCTGTGTACAGTCAGATGCAAAGAAACCTGACCCCCTATCTAACCTTCTCCGTACACTAGGCTCATGGGAGCGGTCCATGGGAGCCAAAAGAAGTACCAAATTATCTGAGGATCCCATGGGAGCCAACAGGCGAAAGTTTTGTCTCTGGATACCATGGGAGCCTAGTGTACGGAGGGATCTAACAGAATCCTAATCTCAGGGGGTATAGTTACTATGCAGCTGACTGTACTTGCACTATTTTATGTCGGGAGTTAAAAAAAACATACGTGTGTGCCCGTTGTTGAATGCGGAGACCTTGAGATTGGAGTAGCCGCGGAGGACTAGCGGGCCTTGGATGTGGGTCCCGCTGACGTCAAGCACGGTGTCTCTGGTCATGATGTTGATGGGTGACTGTTGTTGGCCGCTGGTGCACTTCCCGGGCCACTGGGTTTCGTCTGGAACAAGGAGAACCATTAATATGGATTTAATCAAAGTATAGCAAAGCATTTAATGTACCAACATTTAGACACAAATGAACCTTTCTCCTCTCTAAATATAAAATAAAAAAATATATAAAATAAGTTTGAAGCATAGAGCGTTGCGCGCGCGGAAGTCCTTGTTAATGAAGCGGTGATGGTCGAGTAGTTAGGATGGCTGCCTGTGGTCAAAAGGTCCCAGGTTCAAATCCTGCTCGTGCCACATGAGTCTCTTTTCATAGGCCACCACTTACTTCTGGTGAAGGAAAACATGAGGAAACCTGCACAGTGGTCTCTGAAAAATACCATACATGAGTTAGATTAGTAGGTATGCAAACTCATGTGCACAAGCAGGATTTGAACTGGGTCCGTTTGAGTACAGACAGGTGTCTTAACCACTCGACCACCAAACCAACGCTTCCATATAATATCCACGACCTTCAGCCATGAGCAATTCTACTTTAGAGAAGATCCCGTTGCTATGCAATTATGTGTTTCAATCGCGAAAATGTCAAACTAGACTATATAGTCCTGCGGCTAGTTCCAGTTCCAACCAATCTCGGCTAACGAGCGGGCAGGAACGGATCTGGCCACTTAGGGTCGTTGTCGATGATACAGGATGTCCTACAATGCGATATCAGGTACCCTCACCAACAGCCAACAATAGGACAGATATAGAAACTGCAATGGACCTGCAATCACGTAGATTGTTTGTTTTAACTCCTTTAACGACCTCCGTGGCGTACCTAGTGGTCACAATGCTTGTCCGCCATCTGGGTTCGATTCCAAGCGCGGGCAAATATTTTTTTTTTATTTATTAAAAATGGGTTTGCTCTTGACCACAATCTTGCCCGATGAGGATGAGATGAGGACATTATATTTATACTTGTTTTGGGGCCGTCCATAAATTACGTCATCGATTTTTTCAGATTTTAGACCCCCCCCCCTATAATCATCCTATCGTCATTTCTTAATGACCCCCCCCCCTTCTCCCAAAATTGACGTCATTACTAGTTTGACAAAATAAAACATTGCAGATTTGAGAAAAATAGGGTATTATATGATTAAAACACTTGGTTATAGAATCACCTTTTATTATTTTTATTTTTTTCATAGATACTGTCTGAGATCAAAAATGAGCACAACGCTTCAAGTTTTGTGTCCATTTCTGTGTTTGTGTCCACAGAAGCCATGACACAAGTTTATCCTTTGTGTGTTGTGTCCGATTTTTAGAGTTCCGTACCTCAAATTGATATTTTATGTTCAATTTTGTGTACAGTCTTTAGTACGATATTTATCTCTCAGTTCATAGAAGTACAATGAGTAATTACATGGTACATCACTACTCTATCTTAGGCTTTGACAGAGAGCGATGATATCATTCAATTTAGAGTAAAATAAACCAGAAGAAGTGTAGCTTAATTTCAATTATCGAGCTGTTTGACCCAAACAGGCAAAAACTGTTTTAGCTACATGCCTCTGTGCATTTTTTTTAATTGTAAATATTGTACAGTGAATAAAGTGAATAAATGAATAATTTATAGAGACTGTTACTTAATTGTTACTGTTACTTAAATTTTAAGTTTTGGACATGGCAAGAAAAGCGTAGGTTTCTTCAGCAATAGTTTAATTTTTATTCAATTTGGCACAAGAGATTATTTGTCATACAACAAGGTTCGAAATTTTTCGGAATAGGAAGGATTAGAGTGGATACGTCTACCCATTTCAATATGCCTTCTGACTGTTTCCAATATTTACATTAATCGATGTAGTGACTATCCCGTGTAATGGAAATCATCCCGATTCCAAATGAAAGGTATAGCACAATAAGGACACTACTTCTAGGTGTCATTAATCTAAGTGTTGCTATACAATTTCATGACAACCCTTTCCATCAGCGCTGGGATAATGGAACTGTCTCTCAGAGTACAAATTAATTCGCACTGAAAGGAATCTTGGCGGTTTCGTCTATTCGTCCTTTATTGTAGAGTAGAACAACGCTTTAAATAGAATTAAAAAAAAAATTACTTACATTTTTAAATTGTAAAATCCATTATTTATTGGAATTAAAATTATTTATATATATTTTTGCCTTCTTGGCACGTTAATGATTATAGAAATAATATTCTAAGTTTGACTTACCATTGTAGGACCATTGGCCGCTAACACCTGTAACAAAGATAAAAACTTTAAGTACTTACTTGACAAACAACTAACATTATTTTTGTACCTAATACTAAATATTTCGCAGCAGATTTGGATAGTAAAATTGAGCATGTTTACAATAGTACATTGTTAACGAGTGGGTGAAAGTAACTTTTTTAAGTCCCGAGACGGGGTTTGGCGTCCGAGCGCGTAGCGAGGGCGCCAATAGTTCGAGGGACTTAAAAAAGTCTTTCACCCGAGGTAAACATTGTGCTTTTCATTACGAATACAAGGAAAGTAAAAATAAAAACATGAATTAGCTAAAGAAATGATGAGTGAATTATACGGAAGCATAAACAAAACTCTAAACTTGAAAAAAAAAATGATCGGATTACGGCTTTAGCTTCCAGCATATTTTTTTTTCTGTGGCCGACCAACTATTTAGCTATTAGATTCTTTTCATTTGGTTCCATCATTGAAAAAATTATAAAAAAATCTATATTATAAAAAATTATAAAAAAATATATTCTTTAACTTCATCTTATTTCAATTTTACATAATATGTTGAATGGCTGTATAGGAAGTTGGAATATGGTTCAATAGAATAACGTGAAAATAGAACTAGTTTTTTTTTAAATAATTTGACAGCTGTCAGTTGAAAACGATTCTCCCTAGGGCTGAAAAGTATTACTTTCTCCACGCTCCTCAGGCAACTTCAGACTTACTTTCAGAGTATGAATAATGAAAAGACATTTAAAGCAAAAAGTTATAAAAAAAATTTGCCTTCAGACACAAATTGGTCTCATTTTATTTTCGTCTTTTACTATATTTTTTTGGAAGTGGTTGTATTCCATAGGTATACTGTAAAAATGTGGCTGGTGTTAAAAATCACCCTGAATATCCTGAAATTGCAGTGCAGCATAGTAAGTACTATATCAATATGCCTGTAACTAATCGGATTATTTAATAATACGTAATAGTTAAAACATAGAAATTGTTTACATTTTCGTATAACAATAATAATGTTATTGTATGTTATCACCTATGTTATCATGCTACGGGCGGTGGCGTGTCCAAAGTTTGTGATGCTATTGCATTAAATTTTAAACTCAATTCGGCTCTGGAATGAAGTTTGAATGTTTTAGCGGAATTGAATGAACGAAACGAACTAAGTTTGCATAGGAATGCTTATTGTTAGTGGTTAGTAGGATAGTCTGTTTGTTTATAAAAGGCTTATCGAATACAGTTTAAGTGTTCATTTTAGTCAAGAATTATTTCTAAACACTAGCTGAAATTTTAGGATAGTAAACAAGTTGGCCATCATGGAACGCCCGGCAGATGCAAAACAGCTGAGCAACGTGGCACGACAGCATCATGCCGTTTGCCGTCACGGCACTCGAGTCGATTTTACTACTTACTAAGTCGAGCCAAAAGATATTTTTTATAAAAAATGATATCCAACACATTGAAAAGAAAGAAATAGACTAGGTACAAGAAAATTGAATTTATTTAAGAAAAAGCCAAGAATTTTTTTAATTCACATATGATTTTTTGAACGCATATAGGTATATAGGTACTAAGTGTTTGTTTTATAAAGAAGCAAACTGTTGGTAAGTTGGTGGTTCTAAATTTTTGTTAATTATTTGTACGTGTTTTGCAAATAAATATAGCCAATATCTTTATACCTTCTACGGCCGAAACTCTATGATATTTCTTCAGCAAAGCTTGCAAAGTATCATTTCCAGTGATATTGATTCAGCTTGTCGGGTGGAGCTTTCAGTGAGCTTTGCATAAATAAAAAGGCAATCTGCCTGACACAGAGTACACAGAACTACGCTGAGCTTAGCATCTGTTGGTTTGCTGTTTGTTACTTTGCTTTGAACTTTTTTAGGCATGAAAAATAATCGAGTAACTAATTATTTGTTTAAGGCTTGACCTGCTACTAAACGTATCTGATTTTCATACAAACTTTCAATCCATAATTCAAGCTTTTGGGAGTTGTGGTTTTATATGTAAAGTGTGCTGTAGAATGTGCCAGCTGCTTCTCTTCCCGCGTAGATTGTAAAAGTCAATCGAGGGAAAGGGCTTTAAACTGGGGATTCCTCCACTCATAGGCGATGAGCTAGCAACCTGTCACTATATATACCTGAATCGCCATTCCATCAGAGAGCCCACTATTCAGCTAAGCGCGGCCTTCGAGTTTCAAGACTCTTGGCTCTGTCTACCCCGTTAGGGATAAACACGTGATTCTATATGTATGTATATGTGCTGTATTTAAATCATAGACATAAAAAAAAAATCAATTTTTTTTTGCTAGCTTTATGATTTTAATACAGCAAAATCGGTACAAAGATTTAGCCGTGTAAGTGACAGATGGACAAACTTTCGTATTTGTAATACTAGCTTTCGCCCGCGGTTTCGCCCGCGTGAATTTTCCACAGGAACCGTGCCTTTTCCCGGGATGAAAGGTACCCCCCTATGTCCTTCTCCGTACTTCTATGTGTATGCGAAATTTCAGAAAGATTGGTTCAGTAGATGAAGCGTGAAGAGGTAACAAACAAACAAACTCACTTTCACTTTTATCATATTAGTTAGGCTAAAAAAAAAGGATAATGTACGAGTGGACAGCTTTTCTTCACTTTTGCGAAAAAAATCTGCGTCCCTACTCAGCAGAATTCGTGGTAGCTCTGACAGCCTTCTGAGGGTCATAGCTACGAATTTGTGGTGTCCAATGATACGCCACCTCATAACGATCACTCTGTATTTAGTTCATTATATAGGTACACTAATCCTAATCCTAACTAATATTATAAATGCGAAAGTGAGTTTGTTTATTTATTTGTTACCTCTTCACGCATCATCTACTGAACCAATCTTCCTGAAATTTTGCATACATATAGTTAGAAGTACGGAGAAGGACATAGGGTACCTTTCATCCCGGGAAAAAAAACTGTTCCCGTGGGAAATTCACGCGGGCGAAGCCGCGGGCAAAAGCTAGTATAGAATAAGTCTTACTAACACATATGGATCTATTAATCTGAAAAATTAATTTTAGATTTTTTTATAATGGATGGATATTGTGCAAGTGGATGGATATGGATGTAGAATCATAGGCTCTCCATAAAATGTCTCCAGAAGCAAATGGTTGTGTCAATCAGATATTGATAATTGACTGACAAGGCGCGCTATAAGATATGATATGTCCATAGTCTCTACTCAACCCACCCCCACGAGAATAATGCGTGATATGTATGTAAGTAAAGTATACATTTTTATCTAAACAAGTTTCACATTGTAAATATAAATAACGACATGAGAGTATGGTAAATCGGAATTTTCTTCGAATTATTCTATTACAAGGTACACTATTACCAAGTCACAGATTATATAACAACACAGAAATCGGAATCAAATATAAAGACATAGAAGTGGTGTAGACGGTCATTTTCAGCCGCCAAACAAGGCCCCATAAGGCTCTGAATTTCCGTTTTAAATTAGATTTTCAATTACATATTGAATACAAATTTGCACTTGTCATTTAGTTAACGTCAGAGCGACATATCTCAATTATGCATGAAAGTTTCGATGTGTCAGAACGGCTTTCGATGAAATTTAGCACGTGTAGCATATAACTATATATATCTACTTATATAAGCTATTTACTAATACTAGCTTTTGCTCGCGGCTTCACCCGCGTGAATTTGCCACGAGAACAGTGCTTTTTCCAGGGGTGAAATGTAGCCTACGTCCTACTCAGTACTTCTAATAGTGTATGCGAATTTTCAGGAAGAATTGATTCAGTAGATGAAGCGTGTAGAGGTAACAAACAATTAAATAAACAAACTCACTATCGCCTTTATAATATTAGTTAGGATAAGTAATTATAACGGGTAGAAATTTGCCGAGGTGCACTCTTATTTTCATATAGTCAAAAAGTCATAATTTTTTATTGAAACTTGGCCTTCAAAGAAGGCTCTTTTTCACGTCGAAAACTAATTATTTAATCATCATATATTATGTCTCAAAGCTACAAACTACTAGCATTTCGGAACGACCACTGCTGAGAAGAAATGCCGAAAGAAACTCATGAAACAGTCTTGGTCGCCTAACATGCATGCTATTTATTAACTTTATACATACACTAGATTGTGTATAGTCAAAAATAAAATAAAATATAAGAAACAAATATAAATATAGTAAAACATGTTATGTTTGTAAATATAAAAGACATGAGGAATTCATATAGTGATGAATTCGTATTGGAAACGGATCATTGTAATTAGGTCGAGTGGCTTTTATTAGACCTTCAGATTTGACACAGTCATTTAATTGTAAGACACATGTTGTAAACTGACATCTTTGGAGAAAATGCAGCAGTGGAGTTTGATGCGCCGCCTCTTCTCCACTTGCGCTTTGGAGGCGGTGGTAACCTTAGCTTTAAGTAAATTTATGACGTCAACTAACTAAAAAACAAGAATATGACGATTCAAGAGTGCTATTTTTAAGCCTATTTAAATAAAAAAAATTGACTGACTTTATTGACGTTTTTGTGGTTGAAATAAGTAAACCGTAGTGATTATTTTCACTGTATTCTGTACAACTCAATTATTTATGACAGTTCACTAACTGGAAATTCCCAAGTCCAGGTTATAAATCTTACAGCATTCAGATAAACCGAAGAGAGGAGTAAACAGAAAAAAGTAAAGTTGTATTATTGATGTAAACGTTGATAGCTTTGGTAAGTATTGACATAATGTGATGATATTCCATTTTGGTACAAAGGTGTTCAGATTCTTGGTAGTTTTAGATTTATTTTAAATGCCAACAAGAAAAGAGTTTCGTTACCAAAATATTAACGGGTCATTCACGTGCCGCACTATTTCGACCAGTTTCGGACCCATCAGGGGGCAGTATGTGCGAGCGAGGCGTCTCGCACGCGGTCTGATAGCTGTGTCTTAAAATTTTAATGTAAAAAAATAGTGTAAGAGAAATTGGGATTAAATAGTATTGTTTTGACCGCTCCCAAGCACTGACGTTTAATTTAATTTTGCCCCTTCTATTATCAGAAGTGGGATCGACGTGATACTCCCGCTCTGCATTCGCCTACACATGAGTGATCCGTATTAGTGTCTTTATGTCAAGTTTAATTATGATACAAAAATACACGAATTTATGTATACGTCAAACATTTTGAGTCTGAGGATTAAAAAAGTCTGGCTAGCACGCAATTTAGGTAGACCACACCATTCACGTGGCATGACGCACTTAAATGGCTTCGGTTATTTTACACCTTACATACAGATTAGCCCAACATACGGATTGTGATACCTATAGTAGGTTTTCAGGGCAAGAATTATCTGATACTAAAAGGCAAAAAGAGGCATGTTTTCAATTTGACGTGTGTCTATTTCGGAGGTTGTCTGAGACTGAACAAAATTATTTTCCATCTCGACTTGACCGGGGTTCAAACCTGGGACCCAGTGTTTCCAGGCAAGGACCTTACCACTGCGCCACAGAGGCTATTTAAAAGCCTGTTCATGGCAAGAAACCGTTTTTAATAAAATCAGTCTTGAAGTGTTTCTTAAAACTATTACTTTTTCTTCCATGCTGATCTGAAAGCAAAGAAAAGGCATAGAATGTGCCAGCTGCTTCTCTTCCCGCGCAGATTGTAAAAGTCAATCACAGGAATGGGTTTTAATCTGGGGATTCTTGTCATAGGCGATGAGGCTAACCTGTCTCTACATCTGAATCTCCATTCCAGCAATAAGCCCACTATTCAGCTAGCTTGGCCTTCGAGTCTCACAATCCTTGGCTATGTCAACCCCGTAAGGGATAAAGAGGTGACACTGTATCATTAAACTAAAAAAAGCAGGCGTCCTTTGAGTCATAATCCCAGCTTCCAAGATCGCTGCTGTCTGTGAGAATTTATTACGTCAATAAGGTCACATCCATTTGTTGCGATTTTGGGATGTTTCCTTATATTTGAGGTCAAAAAGGGCCATGACCTCCTCACGTGGAAATATTGGAATCCTTACTAACCCATATATATCAATTATCAATACATGGTATGAAAATAGGTATGTTTATTTCTTGTCAGTTATACAATTTACATCATCTTCATCGTCAGCTTTATTCTACCTACAAGTGGGTTTATACCCAGCTGTGGGTTAGCTTCGAGCCTCCCTCTGTCTATGCCATGCTTCTCTATCCTGGGCCATCGGAATCCAGTTCTTCTTACATCGTCGAGCCACCTAGCAGCCTACTGTCCTACGCTTCGCTTCCCGTCTCTCGGATACCACTCGGTCACAACCTTACTTCACCTTTCATCGTTCCTTCTTGCCAGGTGTCCTGTCCAATTTACATAAGAATAAAAAGTACAATAGAGACAATTAATGTTCCGAAACTAGACCACCTGTCAAAAAGCGAGAGCAATGCACCTCTTGTGCACCTCGAGCTCGCGCTCGGGTGCAATAAGTCGTGTCTATGTCTAGCCGTGACTGTACGATTAGACGACGCAATTTATTTGATGAAGGTAGTGTAGTATAGGATGTAGTTTTCAAATAATTTAGACACTTTCCTCAAGTTTATAGGTAGGCATAATACATAGTGCTAATCCAGGGCGCGTCCTTAGTATGATATAATCCTAACTAATATTATAAAAGAGAAAGTGAGTTTGTTTGTTACCTCTTCACGCTTCATCTACTAAACCAATCTTCCTGAAATTTTGCATACACATAGCTGGAAGTGCGGAGAAGGACATAGGGTACCTTTCATCCCGGGAAAAAGCACTGTTCCCGTGGGAATTTCACGCGGGCGAAGCCGCGGGCATAAGCTAGTTCTATATATTTATGTGATATGGAAATGAACTCGATTAAATATCCAATTGTTGTGATTTTGAGATGTTTCCTTATAGTTGAGGTCAAAAAGGGCTGCGACCTCGCGTCAGTAGAAATTCGTTTCCTTACGAACTTATAAACGTACGTATCATAAAATAATAAATAAATAAGTAAAATAAGAAAAGGAATAACGCACTGACAGACACATTAGCACTCACTTATTTTAATTTTATCTTAATTGTAACTAGATTTAAGATTTCGGGTACTGTAATAGAATATGGTTATGGAAGAGCGTGGCCTTCTGATACAGGTGTTTTTCACTTAATAGAAGATCACAAATACTTGAATTTTCTGTACCACTACTTAAGCCTGCATCACACGTTTTTAGCCAAAACAGGCGTTACTGAATTGACACTGGTGCCAAAACTAGATCATTATTGATAATAAAAATAGTACTATAGGCTTCTCAAGTAACTGCTACTACTTATACGAGACAGATAAAAATATTTTGCCTTTTATTTTTGCGTAAATACCTTCCAGAAAACACGAAAAATACGAAAAACAAGGTTCACGGCTTTAACGAAATCATTATGTAAAACACAAATTATAATTTCTACATAATGTTAAATCGCGAGTTTATTAAACTAGCTACAAGTTGCTCGTTTTAGATTTTTGAAAAATAACTCGAAAAAAATATTATATATCGTAACAATTCACTAAGAAATTCCCCATACATTTTTTGTATGGCAATGCCATCGCTCAATATATACGAGTTCCAAGCCCACGAAAAATCAGTCTGCCGGTAAGAGTCAAGGGGAATCCACGTCGCTCTGCTGCTCGGGAGGCATTTAATTTTCGCGTGTTCATGTATTCACAGACAGCAGAGAGTAATGTAGATCAGAGTTACATATTTATTACTTTTAATCTTTTTAAAATTTATATAGGTACCATTTTCATACTCATGAATGATGGCCGACAATTTTTGATGAAATAGAAATCGTAATAAATCGCAATCATAGAAATCGTAATAAATCGAAATCATAGAAATCGAAATCATAAAAATCAAAATAAATCTAAATCAAGATCCAAGATGGCGGACAACTTTTTTTTTAATTTTGCGATATGTATATCGTTTCATAAGTTTTTCAGTGCGCTGATTACGAAAATAACATTTATTTTAAGATCCAAGATGGCGGACAACTTTTTTTTTCAATTTTACAATATGGGTATGTTTTTATAGGTTTTTCGGTGCGCTAATGACAAAAATAACATTTATTTTGAGATCCAAGATGGCGGGCAGTTTTTTTTTTCAAGTTTACAATATGGGTATGGTTATATGGGTTTTTGGGGACGCTGATGACGAAAATAACATTTATTTTGAGATCCAAGATGGAGGACAGTTTATTATTTTATTTTACAATATGGGTATCGTTTTCTAGGTTTTTGGGGACGCTGATGACGAAAATAACATTTATTTTGAGATCCAAGATGGCGGACAATTTTTTATTTTATTTTACAATATGGGTATCATTTTATAGGTTTTTGGGGACGCTGATGACGAAAATAACATTTATTTTGAGATCCAAGATGGCTGACAGTTTTTTTATTATTTTACAATATGGGTATCGTTTAATAGGTTTTCGGGGACGCTGATCTTAAAATAAATGTTATTTTGGTCATCAGCGTCCCCAAAAACCCATAAAACGTTACCCATATTGTAAAATAAAATAAAAAACTGTCCTCCATCTTGGATCTCAAAATAAATGTTATTTTCGTCATCAGCGTCCCCAAAAACTTTATAACCATACCCATAATGTAAAATTTAAAAAAAAGTTGTCCGCCATCTTGGATCTCAAAATAAATGTTATTTTCGTCATCAGCGTCCCCAAAAACCTACAAAATGTTAACCATATTGCAAAATTAAAAAAAAAATTGTCCGCCATCTTGGATCTCAAAATAAATGTTATTTTTGTCATCAGCGCACCGAAATACCTATATAACCATACCCATATTGTAAACTTGAAAAAAAAGTTGTCCGCCATCTTGGATCTCAAAATAAATGTTATTTTTGTCATCAGCGCACCGAAAAACCTATAACCATACCCATATTGTAAAATTGAAAAAAAATTGTCCGCCATCTTGGATTCCAAAATAAATGTTATTGTCGTAATCAGCGCACTGAAACACTTATAAAACGATACCCATATTGCAAAATTAAAAAAAAGTTGTCCGCCATCTTGGATCCAAAAATACTATTTTTGTAAACCTCATCCCGAAAAATTGGCCTTCATGGGATGCCAGGCAGATGTTTAACATCTTAGCATCCTGGCACGACGGTCATGCTATTTTCTGTCGCGGCATTCGTGTCCATTTTACTGCCAAGTCGCGCCAAGTATGTTTTACATAAGAAAATGGTCGTAATTTTATTTTTAGTATGAATTCATTACCGTAGAGCAAGAAAAAAAATATATATAGGTACCAACAAATCCTTTGCCGGATCCCTGTCACTTATTACTTCGGGTTGGCGGCAATCTCACGTCGATGTGTGCGTGTGACTTGCACACAGCCAGCTGCGGTCTATCAAATACCTAAACTCGGTCGGGCGCGCGGACGTGATACACTCTTAAAGAAATAAACATATTTTTTTTCTTTTTTTTTCTTTTTTCATCCGAATAATATAATGATTTTCAGATTCCCGTGTTGTACAGACAAAAATGACTATATAAAATATAGTCATATTTAAAAAGTCCAGATGAAATATTCTCCAACATTTCACACATTCGCCAAATAAGTCGTAAGTTTACATCGTCACAAATGGAGATTCTGCTTGTTTCATAATATATCCAAAACTTCATTTTGGATAACTCTATAAATAATTTATGAAAGTCACGGCTGCTCACTCTAACTTATCTTTGTGTTATATGATACTGGCTTTTGCCTGCGGCATCGCCCGCGTGTATTTCTCACGGGAACAGTGCTTTTTCCCGGGAAGAAAGGTACCCTATGTCCTTCTCCGTACTTCTAACTATGTGTATGCAAGATCAGTAAGATTGGTTCAGTAGATGAAGCGTGAAGAGGTAACAAACAAACTCACTTTCGCCTATACGATTTAACATAGTTTAGTTTTTATAGAGTAGAATGTACAGGAATAATCAACGATAATGAAGTCATTCTTTCTTCATATATATTTAATCACGCATATTATAATATGCAACTTAGTTATCTGAACAAATTAATTTTGAATTTGTATTGTGGAGTGCATAATCCGCTTAATTTTTGTAGTACTTACTCGTTACGTAAAGATTAAAATGAAATCATTATAAATGTACCTTAAGGGCTCTCAGTAAGTGAAAACGGCAATATTGGCTGTTTTCTATAAGCTGCTGTTTAAAGAATTGAAGAGTTTTCGCCCTGAAATTTCTGATATGTATTGTAGAACGTATGTTAGGTAAGGGAGGACTGTTTCCAAAACACGATGGGAAAAATTTTGCTCGATAGAAAAAAATCCTGAAGTTACCTCTAAAATTTCATATGAATACAGATAACATCCGTGTTTTATAATAAAAAATGTTTTAAAATCACCAACACAAAGGTATTTTACCTTTTCGATTTCGTGACTGATTTAAATTTTTGAAAAACTAAACAAATGTGAATGGCGCGCAACCGGGACGTCCCCCCCCGCCTCAGCCGCTTTATACAAATTTTCGCTGACCGCCTAACCCCCCTTAAAATATCTAAGTATAATCAAATCAACAAATCATATTATAATTGAACCTTAAAATTAATTATTATTGATAAGTTTTGTTTGTTTAGGTAGATATTCGTGTAAAAATATTCAATGACATTGCATTTTATAGAATGATAAAAAGACAGGTATAAATATCATAGCCGGTGAGCCTTTGATACTTTTTTTATCCTCTGACCAAATGCTTGTCTGTCTGTTGTAGACAAATATATAATAAAATAGTAAATAGTTATGTAATTTTCCATTAAGTATTACAAGTTTCTTGAATTATACAATTATCTCTCGAGCTATATTTTCAACTTATGATAACGTCTGTTTCTTTGTGTTTGAGCTTCCAATTGTTTTGATTTGTGTTTGTTTTACAATATCATATTATGATATAACTTGTACATTTTATTGTTATCAATTGTAAATATATTTGAAGGTTATTTTTAATTTGAACTACAAAGGTGTATCATGACCTCGGTACACTTACTATTTATATGTGCATTTGTTTTTTTATATATGTATGTTTTTATACAAGTTTCTATACATGTCTCAAGATAAAACAAAATACCACTTTTTGGAGACAATAAATTTTAATGTATTTCTATCTAAGTATATAAATTGGACGCTCTGACTGATCAGTATATCAAGATATGAAGCGGCTAACCGTAGAAATTTGAAATATTGTGTGAGGTTTTTTATAGCGTAAACACGAATTTTGCAAATTGCATACCTAAGGCGATGCAAAACAAAATTCACTTAGAGAAAGCCGACTGCAAAAGCGAGTATGTTCAAATATTAATCAGTGGTATTTAAAAGCATATTTTATGTCCATATCGATGAGGTATCGACTTCACTGTACATACGAATAACTTCTTAAACAAATAAATCCATCAGTCACTGTCTTTCCTTACCCTTTCTTGACCTACACTGTACCATTTTTTATATTGTTAGGATTTACGTGATGGGAATGGGACCTTGGAAAAGGCTAAGCCTACTTTTGGTCGCGGAATACCCATCAAAGCCCCAGGGACACCCTACGAAACGTGCGGAAACTGTAAAATGTGATCGTTTTTATGCTAGCTATTTAGGATTGATTTTTGAAAGCCAATTTCTCAAAAGTTAAAGACTTTTTCTTATTTCTGAACCGCTTAAATTAACCTTTCTTCGTTTATAATTATGAATTTTATGTTGGTGTATTGATTGATACACGAATAACTTATTTAAAATTCTACTAAATAAAAATAAATTATTTTAAATGTATTGGAAGTCCAACGTTTAACCTTGTGAGGTAGGTACTTTTTAGGAAACTGTGGGTGACTTTTTGCAATAATGTTACATCAAATCAATACGAATCGTTACCTCAATACAAAATAGATATTGAAAAAAAAAAACAAAATAAGTTAGCGACAATTTTCAAGCGCCCCGTTGTAAATATACTAGCTGAACCTCGGGGCTTTGCTCCCGTGGTTCGGTTGCGTACCAAATTATATCAAAATTGGCAAGCTTAGACGGACTGAGTAACACAAACAGTGACACATATAATTTACAAACTTGTACGAATTTAACAGGCAGTACCTGCCTGAGGCCTGCGGCTTCGCCCGCGTGAATTTCCCACGATAATAGTGCTTTTTTCTAGGATGAAAGGTACCTATGTCCTTCTCAGTACTTCAAACTATGTGTATGCGAAATTTCAGGAAGACTGGTTCAGTAGATAAAGCGTGAAGAAGTAACAAATAAATAAACAAACAAACTCACTTTTGCATTTATAAATATTAGTTAGGATTAGTAAGGATTGTTAGGATAATAAAATAATAATATAAAATAATACCTAATATAAAATAACTAGCTGTCGCCCGTGGCTTCGCCCGCGCGAGTTTCGCTTAGATGAAAAATCTTTTTGTGTTCCAAACTGTTTCAGATGATTCGGATTTTCGATTTTTATACGTCTACAGAAAATGTTCACCATATTAATCAAGTTTTGCTAAGGTGCCATTTCCATATATGTTATAGTGTAGCTGGTCTCTTGCAGTTCTTCATCAGATGTCCCAGATCTTCAATTTTTATACGTCAGCAGAAAATGCTTATCAGGTTGAACAACTTTTGTTAAGGCACCATTTCCATATTTCTTATAGTTTAACTGTTCTGTTTTGGTTCTTCATCAGGTGTTCCAGCTTTCAAAATCAATTATAGCCTAAATGTTGCCTAAGCTTAATAGCTACACAACAAAAAAAGTTTCATTCAAATCGGTTTAGTATACTTTCGGAGATTAGCGTGATCATACATACAGACAGACAAGAAATTCCAAAAAAAATTTTTTGCTCTCTAATAATCTTTTTAAGTGTCCCTCTATCCATTTCAGTCAAAAATACTAAATGTACAGACAAAATATTTTTATTGTTTTATTATATGTATAGATAGTTATATAGGATTGGGATATTGATGGGATCAAAAGGTCAGCTAACTTACAAATGTAACAATTTCCATTCACAGCACTATTTTAAGCAGTTGGACGATTCGGGAGTGGCAGTACAAAAGGTGATGACATCCAAAATATATTGGGCACTATTGTTAAAGAACAGGAAGGTAGATTGCGCCTATTGCTTCGGTCACGTGGGAAAATTAGGGATGTAAAGTGCCTTGTGTCATGTTCCAGGATTTATTCCATTCCTACTTTGGTTCATCAAATTTTGGTTTCATCAACTTTGCCTCCTACGGCTCTGAAGCTTAATTAGATTTTTTCTCCCTATTTCAAGTACGTACATTTACGGTCATATCTTTTGATTACGTTGACGTGTAAAATTAATTTTCTCATATCAGATGGAGACTATAGACCCAAGTATCTATAAATTTTAACTTGACACGGGTTGCTGAGAAAAAGGTCTCGACAGAGAGACTACAAAGTGATCTAGGTATATAGATAAGGGTTCCGTTTTAACCTCTTGTTGCACGGAGCCCTTAGAATGGAACATTTGCTTATTAAAAATTTATTTGCTTTTTATTTGCTACCATGCAGGTCTGGGAGCGAAGAATGTGAATGTGCCAGCTGCTTCTCTTCCCGCGCAGTTTGTATAAGTCAATCGAGGGAAAGGGCTTTAAACTGGGGATTCATCCACTCATAGCCGATGGCTAGCAACCTGTCACTATACCTGAATCTCCTTTCCATTCCATCAGAGAGCCCACTATACAGCTCAGCGTGGCCTTCGAGTCTCACGACTCTTGGCTCTGTCTACCCTGTAGGGGATAAAGACGTGATTTTATGTATGTATATATGAATAAAATTTAATCCATTTCATTAATAAGCCCACTATTCAGCTAAGCGTGGCCTTCGAGGCTAAAGACACGAGGCTCTGTCTACCCCGTATGGCGTGATGCAGTATATATCTGTATCAAAACCGGTAGTGCCTGATTAACTTAAAGTAAATTACATACGTTCTTGAATACAGTTCACTTAATTAATTTCTTGGTATAGTTAATTCCAATCACAATGTAATTTGAAAGGCAATAAAACTACTTAGACATACATAATGAAAAATGGGTACTTTTATAGTGTGAACAATAGCTAAATAGTTATCATTTTTCGTGAGCGTTTTTGTATAGTCAATAACTACTCAGGGGCATACCTACCTCTGTATCAGCCTTATCATTATACAGGTCCCCTGGGCTTCTAGAGGTTCCCGATCAAAAACGGATCCCAGTCGGAAATAACATCTTTCATTGGTCATCGATCAGGCACTGGGTGGTAAGGCCCAAGTCACTGAATTTACCACATGACCCCAAAAGGTATAGCTACGCTACACAATATACTAACGCATAATCTAACTTCTTTTTTACACGACTAAGTAAGTCTGAGAATAACTAAATCCATACTATCCATACTAATATTATAAATGCGAAAGTTTGGATGTGAGTTTGTGAGTTTGTGAATTTGTGAGTTTGTGAGTTTGTGAGGATGTTTGTTACTCAATCACGCAAAATCTACTGGACGGATTTCGATGAAATTTGGTACAGAGGTAGATAATGACCTGGAATAGCACATAGGCTACTTTTTATCCCGGGAAAAAGCACTGTTCCCGTGGGAAATTCACGCGGGCGAAGCCGCGGGCAAAAGCTAGTTTTCTATATAATCTTTCCAAAATACCTGGTTGAGCGACGACCTCCGTGGCCTAACGGTTATCACGCCAGACTGCCACACCGGAGGTCCCGGGTTCGATTCCCGGTCAGGTCAAAATGGAAAATGATCTTTTTCAGATTGGCCTGGGTCTTGGATGTTTATCTATATCTATTTGTCATAAAATATGGTATCGTTGAGTTAGTATCCCATAACACAAGTCTCGAACTTACTTTGGGGCTCACTCAATCTGTGTGATTTGTCCGTATATATTTAACAAGGGCCTTTCTAGATTAAAATTTTGATTAGCAGAGAGAGGTTCTTTATATAGCACTAGCCGCGCCCCGGTGCTTCGCTCCCGTGGGACTTTCGGTATAAAAAGTATATGTGCTATTCCCGGTATTTTTCTACCCGTACACCAAATTTCATCGAAATCCGTCTAGTAAATTTTGCGTGATTGAGTAACAAACATTCTTACAAACTCACAAATTCACAAACTCCATCCAAACTTTCGCATTTATTATTATTAATATTAAAGTAGGATAAGTGAGCACTATGATAGGAACCGTGGAAAGGAATGTTGAAATCTCTACTAAGTGAAAAGAGAGAAAAATTAAATTCACGGGGACGAAGTCATTGGCAAGAACTAGTTTTATATAGTGTTTTAGTGATAATGCATTTCATGGTGGGCGTGACCTGAACCTTCATTTGATTACCTTCGACCGCGGAACTCCTCAATGGCCTAAGTTGCATGAAATTCTGTATACGCGTAGAAGTCAGATAACAATAGAAGGTTGTCTTATAAACGGATATAGGATAGGACACACTTATTTGAGTTTCCATTTAAGATTATAGGTGCTGTCCGCGACTTTATCGAGTGGATGGCAGAATAGACACCCATCAATTTAATAAAAAAAATATTTTTCACTTCTCATGCTCTGAAAGTGCTTATTTGTGTAGGATATAGGCTGCACAAAATCGAATTTTATGCACAAGGGCACTCATAAATGTATCTATATTAAGGCAAAGAAAATGAGCCATACAGGCAAACACAATAAGAAGTTCATTGATAAAATTTGTTGTTTTATAATATTTACTTTAATTTATTTGCCTTATGTGTTTTTTAAGACATAAAATATATTAAAACTTAAATTCAAGTACGGTAGGCTATTTAATTAATTTAACAAAATTATTATTACAAAATTAATTTAATAGTAGGCCGTATAGGTCTGCGGCCCAAGCCATCAATGCCGTAAAATTAAAAAAAATAAAGCGGCGAAAAACTATTGTTTTGTCGTGCGTTTACTGTTTTATTTCCTCGCAATCGAAGTGAAAAGCAGAGTTTATAACTCGTCCACAAAACGATTTTTATCCTCGACATTACTATCGCTACACATACTATCCGCAAAAGTCTCGGATAAAAATGGTTCGTTTTGTGCACTTGTTGTAAAATCTACTATTTTCGCTCGCATTTAATCGAAATGAAATAGATATACAGGGTGTTTGGGTAAACACCTGCATCCTCTCTAGGGGTGAAAGTACTCATGAATATGAGCAACTTTTTATATAGGACCGACTCTGAAATCTCAATAAAAAAATCAGCTGTTCCATACATTTTACAATACCTACTCGCCCAAAATGTATGGAACATCTGTTTTTTTTCCTTCTCAGTACTTCTAACCATAATTTCAGGAAGATTGGTTAAGTAGTCAAAGCGGGACGAGGCGACAAACTCAATTTTGCATTAATAATATTATGTAATTGGATCCTTTTTTGCTAAAAGTGGGTCGTTTGATTACACCACAGGATTACACCAACTGAGCTTGCGACAATTTCCTAAAATAGGGAAATGGCCCAATTTCCGGAATACTAATGTTGCCAATAAAATCTTAACGACGTCCCTTTTAATCATCATCTCATTTTAATTTCCCTTTAAAGGACTCTCAACGCTTTGAATTGAGGGCCTTTCATTCAATTTGAATTATCGATCTTCATTCAAAATAAATAGCTGGACATTAACTTACTAAGTTAACATTAAAAACACGTCTTAAAGGCTGATCGATTCTTTACTATTCTTATTAATTGTCCTTTTATATTTATAACTTTTTATAAAAAATATTCACAATTAGTTTCGTCGGTATATAATAATCTTAAAAATAAAAATAACCTTACTCTTATTAGGTATGGAAATACTTTAATATTTTGATTTGAAACATGTAGTAACTTAAATATAGTTAATGTACTTACTTATCTATATAGTAATGTAAGTAGTTTGTTCCACGAGAGCTGCCGACAAACTGTTTCACAGTTTGGTAGAATATGTAAAAACTAATTGTACAGTTTTGTGTTATAAATAAATAAATAAAAAAAAAACAAAAGTAAAAGTAAATTAGTCAAAAATGCCACCGGCCGGGTACACCCGGCTCAAAGGTACCCATAACGCTTGCCGCGTTTCCCCTTTGAACAGCTATAGATAACCTTTGAATCAGGTACCATCCGGAGCGGTAGTCATATTATTATACTTTTTATATAAGTTCTCTAAATTGTATCTAAAAATGAAAAGTACCCGAAATCACTTCTCTCATTCTGCGATAAAGAAGAGAAAAATTATTATTTTTCTATTGTTGTCAATTTTTTGAAGTCGCCGAAAGGCATCAAGAGTGAAAATGGAAGACGCATAGGTACTTACTTACTTTCTCATTTATAATTTAGGTCAGACATGAATATTGAATTTACCTTAAACTAGTGAACAAACGCACATACAATATTTAACTTGCGTCTGTAGGCTTATAATCTTTTGAACTATGTAGGCAATTGAATAATTTATCATATAATATATTCGTCCACATTTAATTGTAAGACATATGTTGTAAAGTGACGTCTTTGGAGAAAATGCAGCAGTGGAGTTTGTTGCGCCGCCTCTTCTCCACTTGCGCTTTGGAGGCGGTGGTAACCTTAGTTTTAAGTAATTTTATGACGTCAACTAATAAAAAAAAAAGAAAATGACGACCTATTTTTAAGCCTATTTAAATAAAAACAATTGACTTTGACTAACAATATTAAATTCGCGAAAAAGTCGCGAGCGAATTTGGTATAAAATAAAGCTGAATAGTTTGTTTTACTGATAAGCTCTGGACTACCCGTCCGATTTGAAGAAATCTTTGTGGATATGATAGCCATATTCATGAGACAGAATCTTGAAATTCCCACGTGAACGAAACCGCGGGCATAGCTAATGACTATATGCCTTAGGCTAATTCCGTCCATGGAAATGAACCACTGTTCACAGAAAATGATTTAAAAAAAATAAAGGTTATAGTTATATTTAAGTACATATCGGTTGTTTGTTGATGTTTATAACAGAGTCGTATTTTTCGTAGTTTTATATATTTATTTTGTAGAAAAAATATATTTTTTTCAACGTGCAATAATATTTGAATGATAAGCTTTTTACGAACGTCAGTTGTTTTCGAAGTGCAACACATTGTTATTTTTAAATTTTTTTGGAATATGACACAATAAATAAAAAAAAAATTATGGATTTGTTTCTCTATTTTTTTATAAAAATTCTCATCCGCTGTCAATGTATTTTTTTTTTGGAAATTATACTCCTCATTTTAAAAGCTTTATGCGTTTATAGTAATCTTCAACCTTAAGCCTAAAGACAGTGTTTATAAAGTATTTAACTTAAACTTAATTAAAAATTCTTCAATCAAATGCTTAAAATGTACTTTGGAGATAATTAAATACAAAAAAAAATATAATAATAAAATCCACTTACCATAAAAACAGGATAAAACCAAAACAGCGATCGAAATCATTTTAATTTATTTTAAGAAAATTAAAAATAGCAAAAACTGACGGCCAGTATTTTTTAAATTGCTATTTTAATTTTCGACTGTTTTATTTTTTATTTACGAATCCGCACCAACGCACACACACACTTCAAATAATGGCAACCATAAAGCTGGCCACTTTTTATATATGTTTTTTTGTCGGCAACATTTTTTTATCTCGATGTGCACCGCGCGACAGACTTCGTAGACTACGCTACGAATATCACTACACTACAAATGATGATAGCCGCCGCTTTACTTACGGTATGCAAGAATGGCCAACAAGTTAGAGCAAATCCTTGCATTATAGAAGTAGTTATAGCTAGAGATCGAGCGAATATTCGGTCGGACCGTAGGTGTCGGTCAGTTTTGGCCTCAAAAACATCTAAATAGCTTATTTACACGACTGACCAAAAAGGAGTGTTATGTTTTCAGGGTTCATGTAAGTATGTATGTAAGTTTCTTTATTCCACTGTAAGTCCTGAACGGCTTAACAGATTTTGATGTGAGAGGTATTTTTGGATTTCTTGCATTCCTCCGAGTGACATAGGCTATGTGAGTTGTCAGTCGTGTTTTTTATTTTTTAATAATGAGCTTGTTTAAATAAATAATTTGTAATTTGTCAAGTTTATAACGCAAAGTAGTCTCTATGTCTATTTGAGTTTCAGTTACTGTATATAAGTCTTATTAAATCCAGTTTGTCAGCTACACCACGATTTTAGTGCCACTTAGTGAGCGCTGACGTCAACGCTTGCCCCACTCGGAAGCGGCGGCGAGGCGTGGTGAACGAAACGACCGAGAAAAGACGGGACTTTGTTACGAGCAGCGGAACGCGACGGTCGCAAAGAATGTGCTTACTCATGCGCAGCCCTAGATATTTTTGGTGGTTTCATATCTAATATAAAATTAATTGGGTAATTGAATTCAGATAAATATTTGAATAATAATATAATTTATTTATTTCACCTGTAATTTACAAGCTTCAGATGGACTCTAGTTAAAGCGTTTATAACTGAACATCAAATATCAACTAAGCTCGTACTGTGGTGGTCCTATTGATACCCACGAATATACAATATAAGAATACTTTATTTGCACATAAGTAATTACATGTTCTAGATATATAAATATAAACATATTTAAATATTTACCTGTAAAAATATTGTTCTGTAAAAATATTATCGAACTTAGCATATCTTTTTACTAAGTCTTATGGAAAAAAAATCAAGAAATATACTAGTCCCTGAGAGATGTATAGTGTACTTTTGAATTTAAATTATTTACTCACAAATTTGTGGATTGGCCAATCTAGAACCTTATTTCCAATTTTCACGATTTTGTGTCAATTTTTAGTCAATGAAAAAAATAATTCGTTCTCTCCCATAAAATCCGTGCATCTTTTTGTGCATTCTTTCTGACTGTGAGTAACGCATAACTTTGCAAGTGCGCAGGTCTCCTAAATTGTTTATAAAATCACACCGTGCAGAATCAGCTATGTAACGCTTTGCAGAAATGATGTTAGATATTTTGAAAATGAAAAAAAAAATGACTAGCAATATTTATTTTTGGATTTTTGAGCATCTCAGATGCAATTAGTACTAAAGTACTCTCATATAGAAAGTCGCGGGTTCAAGTCCTGGCCCTTGATTCTACAAATTACAAATGTAGATGTCGTGCGTCAGTTGTGTCTCAAAGGTCAAAGAAATCGTAATATAACGTAGAAGTCTCACAGAGATCTTGTCATTTTATTTCAATTTCCTTGGATCTTGAGACACAATTGAAACACGACATTTACGTTTGTACTTAAATAGTGGAATCGGCCCCCTGCTCGCATGTAATTTTTTCACCATATATAATTTCTATATGAGAGTACTTTAGGACTAGCTGTTTGTAATATATTGGGTAAAACTAAACGCAGGCGTTTCCTGTTATCGCCGCCAGGCGTTTCGGGGTTCTCACACTGCTAGCGTGGATGGCTCGCGAACGGTCGCCATTGCATTGCCCTATGCGATATCGGTTTGATTTTAATACGCGGAGCGGTCACGCGTCGTTTGATTGTTTAGTTTGAGTGATAATTGTGACTTTCCTGTTTGTTAAATAACGATTGAATTTGTGTTTGTGAAAAACTCTGTTATTGTGACTTTTTCTTGTGAGAGGTGAAACGTGGCTGGCTGTTCACATCTGGCTGTTCCCGAGTGAAACTACGGGAAGAAATCTATTTAGTTGTTATGGGGAATTGAGATCTCAAGGGTTAGGTAGGGTAATTAGGAATTCCCCCTTCCCGAAGACACTCAAGTTTGGATCCGAAGAGAAAGAAGATTTAGTTTGGTAAGTGTTCAATTCTAGTTAATTTATAGGTTAGGTTATCATATAGGGCCCTGTAGCTCCCTTCATAAGCTACGGTGGTAGCAGACTGCGTATAGGTTAGGTTAGGTTAGTCGGACAGACGTAGTGTCGGGTCGAGGTTTTTTACCGGTATTTTTTTTACCCGGTAAATTTTTCGGTACCGAACCCTCCCGCCGCTTCGTTTGTCCGGATTCTCTCTGCCACATTTTCTGGTAGCAGAGCGTAGTTTATCTACCCTCTATTTGTTCGTTTGTAAAAAAAATAATTAATTGTTTGTAAAAATTATTAGATTTTTCTTAGTTTGTTTGTATAAGAATATTTGTAACCTTTTTTGTATTTGTTTGCGGTTTGTACCGTGCGTTCCGGGTTTGTGCCATTCTCATACCTACCGCGGTTCTTCGTGTAGTTGCTTGATTTTGTTGTTTTTTATTTACCTTTTGTTATTTTTTGTTTGTGACTTGACGCGATGGCGAAGGCCTCCAATGCTAGGGCGACACTCGCCAACGAATTGAGATGGTTTGTGACGGCCGGAGGACTCCTGTCCCGGAAGGACAGGGAGGGCGCCATACTGCTAAGAGCGGATCACCTCCACTCACGATTGATTAGCGCGGAAGCGGCCATGGCGGCGCTTACCGAAGCCGATCTTACCCCGGAGGCCTACGCAGGTCACATGGCGGACATGGACCAGATCCTGAGTCTGCACGATGATATCGCGGAGGCGGTGACCGCAATAAGGGCGAGACAGGCTGGCGGACCAGCCCCTCGCACACCTGTTAGACAGGAAGGACCAGCGGTTACTGGTCGGCTCCCCACCCTTCAGCTGTCCCACTTTGGGGGTAGGATGGAGGAGTGGGTAGCATATAAAAATATGTTTGAGTCCCTGGTCGTAGCACGACAGGATTTGTCGAAGGCCCAGAAGATGGCCTACCTCCTCTCCACTCTTGAGGATGAAGCGCGGTCGCTCATCCAGCACCTCCGGGTGGAGGACGACCAGTACGATACGGCTTGGGAGTTATTGAACTCCCGCTACCAAAACTTACGTTTGTTAGCGGATGCGCACGCCGCACAGTTGATGGCCCTGCCCAAGGTGGCCAACAGGGCACAGTTGCGCCTGCAGTTGCTCACGCCCGTTACAGTGGCCTGTAACGCGCTCCGCACACTGGGGCTGCCGGTGGACCAATGGTCCTTTTTGCTGGTGCACATTGTATTGGGCAAATTACCCAATGACATCCGCTCGCGATTTGAGCGCGAGAATGCGGAACGGGATAGCACCACCCTACCGACATTCACTGACTTGGTGAAGTTTTTGGAGTTTGAGGCACGGGCGGCTGAGAATACCATGACGGACTCAGCGCCATCCAGAGCGCCTGAACGTAGGCCCTTGGAACCCTCATGGCGAGGGAGGCCCCAACAGGGACGGCAACCGCCACCGCGTGGAGCTGGTGCGCGGGTTGCACACACGGCAGCAGTCGCGAGGGACGCGGACTGCCTGCAATGTGGTCGGATGGGCCACAGCCTGCTGCAATGCAGGGACTGGCAGGGACTGCCAGTACAAGATCGGCGCCGCATGGCAAAGCGGCATGAACTTTGCTTTTATTGTTTGGGCGGTCACTATGCACGTGACTGTCCCAGTGCCATACCATGCAGTGCATGCCGTGGGTGGCACCACGCGATGCTTTGCATGAACCGCAACGGGGATGGCACCCGGATGTTGAGGCAGGGGTCCCCTATGGGCGGGGGCGCTCCTGCGCGAAGCCCTCCACCACCGGACGGAGGACGCGGCTTCGCTCGTCGCACCCCCCCTCGGGAGGGGGGTCGCGTACCTGCGCGGGTCTTGGCGGACCGGGACCACGCGCCCCAAGGTCATGGCCAGTATGTAGCTGGCCAGGCCCCGGATAGGGCCCCCATGGGCGGGGGCCCTAGACCGGACGTGAGAGTGGGGACACCCCCCTCCACGCGGGTTACCAATGCCCAACACATGCAGCCGCAGCGGTTTTCTCCGCCGCTGCACGAGTACCCACGGCTGGAGTACCACCCGCCGTACCATATGTATGGCCGGGCCGCGGGTTATGCCCCCCCTCAGATGGGGATGTGCACTCGCCCGCCATATTATCCGGGTCAGTGGCGCGCCCCTGGTTTGGAGAGAGTGGGGAGCCCGTAACTAGCTTGCTCCCTTGCTGGGACAGAGCCGCGGACGGTTCTGCTCCCTACCGCGGTGGTCCGCGTATGGGGTCGTGGGGGAAGCCATTAATTTGAGAGCTCTGTTGGACTCAGGGGCTCAAAGCAGTTTGGTTACCACTCGAGTGGCACGCCAGTTAGGTTTAGTCGTGGAAGACTCGCCTGTGCCACTTCTTGGAGTTGGTGGCATACAAGTGAAGTGTCTGACGGGCCAGACACTTGTCACCTTTTCTTCGCTGAAGTCCTCCACAATGAGGATCACGACTTCGGCTATGGTAATGGATACCATTGCGGGTTGGCACCCCTCGACAGACATACCGCCGGGTGTGTTGTCTTTGGTTTCGGGTCTGGATTTGGCCGACCCCTTTGTCTTTCATCCCGGCCCAGTGGACTTGCTCCTGGGCTCGGACGTATTGGGTTGGATTTTGTTGGGTACACAGAAGGCTCTGGGTTCGTCTTCACTGATGGCAGTGTCTACGATTTTTGGTTTTGCCCTGATGGGCCCTGTGTTTGATAATGGCACCGCGGAGGAGCCACCGGTTGTCGCATCTGCGTCCTTGGCCAAGACCATGCAAAGGTTTTGGGAGGTGGAGGAGCCACCTATGAGTTCCAGGATGGATCCGGAACACGCTGAGTGCGAAGCCCTTTTTCGATCAACCACGGAGAGGTTGCCCTCCGGTCGGTTTGTAACTAGGTTACCTTTTGTTGCCTCTCGTCCTAGCCTAGGGCAAAGTAGGGCGCTTGCGGAGAAACGACTGCTGTCCATGGAGCGACGCATGCAGCGTGACCACGTACTTCGCGATAAATATATTGAATTTATGCGCGAGTACGAGGATTTGGGTCACATGTCTCCGGCTCGAGTTGATTGGAGCTCAACTGAGCATTATTTTTTGCCCCACCACGCGGTGGTGAAGGCCTCAACAGGCAAATTGAGGACCGTCTTCGATGGGTCCGCACCCACTTCGAACGGGGTTTCGTTGAATCTGTGTTTGCATTCGGGTCCCAAATTGCATAGGGACATAATTGACATCATCTTGAACTTTAGAAGACATCAAGTGGTTTTTGGCGCGGACATCCGGATGATGTTCCGCCAGACAGTCATACATCCTGAGGACAGGCGATTCCAGTTGATACTCTGGCGTGAGCGCCCTGAGGATCCTGTGACGGTGTATGAACTCAACACAAACACGTATGGTTTGAAATCTAGTCCCTATATCGCCATCAGATCATTGCTTGAATTGGCAGAGCGGGAACGGATCCGCTTTCCCCGTGGGGCTTCCGTGCTGTCACGTGACTTGTATGTTGATGACGTGTGCACCGGAGCCCAAAGTATTGAGGAGGCCCTCCTACTGCGGGATGAATTGATTGAAATATTGAAGACAGGTGGCTACGAGCTACGTAAGTGGTTGTCCAATGAGCCTAGAGTTCTAGAAGGGATCCCGGAGGATCACCAACAGAACCCTCACCTGTTTGAGGATGTGGATGATCCCAACAGGATAGCGGTGCTGGGCATGCAGTACCAGCCGCTAACCGATATTTTCACATTCCAAGTGGACTTGGAAATACCAAAAGTCTGGACTAAGAGAACGGTGTTGTCCGTAATAGCCCGTATGTTTGATCCAAGCGGTTGGATCAGTCCAGTGATATTCTCTGCGAAGTGTCTTCTTCAGAGACTTTGGACTTTGGGCGTCTCGTGGGACGAGCCGCTGTTTGGTCCTCCATTGGATGATTGGCTCGAGTTGTTTTCATCGATTAAGGAAGTCAATCGGATTGCCTTGCCTCGTCGAATATTGCCACCCGGGAAATATCGAGCCAGCCTGCATGGCTTTTGTGACGCGTCGGAGCGAGGCTACGCCGCGTCAGTCTATATGCGGACAGTTGACGCTGATGGCCGGGTCAATGTCTCGCTTTTGTTAGGGAAGAGCAAGGTCGCCCCCATCAGGACTAGGCTGACTATTCCCAAGCTTGAGTTGAGTGGAGCTCACCTTCTCTCTAAATTGTTGCATCACGTTGCATGTGAGCTGGCGGCCACGGTCGAGATACGGGACATCTTCGCCTGGTCGGATAGCCAGGTCGCGCTTGCATGGTTGCGCGCGGCCCCACATACCTTGGAGGTTTTTGTGGGAAATCGGGTTTCCCAAATCCAGAATATCGGAATTGATATAACATGGAGACATGTGCCGGGAGAGCTTAACCCAGCGGACTGTGCTTCCCGAGGTTGTACGGCACCAGAATTGGTGTCACACCCGCTCTGGTGGGGCCCAGAGTGGCTGATGGGATCAGAAACTTCTTGGCCTGTCTGTCAGACAGATGTTACTTCTTTGAGTTTGACTGGGCTTCGTGTACATGCTGTAGTCGCTGAGACGACGTCGGAGCCGGATTGGCTACTTGCTCGGTATAGCAGTTTGGATAAGCTTCTGGGTGTTACCAGTTGGATTAAGCGTTTCATACGTAATTGTAGAAACCCACAGGCAAAGCGGTTGGAGCCGATTGCAGGTGCAGAAGAGCGCCGGAGCGCATTGTTGCATTGGGTCCGTGTCGTGCAGACCGGACGGTTTGAGTCAGAGCTTCATATTTTGCGCGAAGCACGCGCTAAGTTGAAGGGCGCGGTCGCTCGTTTGAACCCGTACATCGACTCGGATGGGCTTCTTCGGGTTGGAGGCAGGCTCCGGAAGGCGGATCTTCCATATGAGACTCGCCATCCTCTGTTGTTGCCCAAGGGCGGACCCTTGGTGCAGCTTTTGGTGTCTGATCGACACATTCGTAACGCCCATGCTGGGTGCAATGCTTTGCTGGCTATTTTGCAACGCGAGTTTTGGATTTTGTCTGCCCGAAGAGCAATCCGTAGTGTCCTGTTTCGATGTATTGCATGTTATAGGTTGAAGGCATCCACGATGCAACCACAGATGGGTGATTTGCCCGCTGATCGAATCCGACCTTCGAGACCGTTTGACGGCGTTGGAACCGATTTTGCCGGTCCCTTTTCGATCAAGGCTTCTCCCTTTCGTAATGCCCGTATTGTGAAGGGCTATTTGTGTGTATTTGTTTGTTTGGCCACCAAGGCTGTCCATTTGGAGGTGGTATCGGCTCTGACTACGGAGGCCTTCGTCGCCGCGTTGGATCGCTTTGTTTCGCGTCGAGGTCTACCTTCCCTTATTAGGTCTGATAATGGCACAAACTATAAGGGAACTGTAAATTATCTTAAGGATGTTTCTGTGTTTATTGATAAAAATTGTACTAGTTTAAGTCAAATTGCTGCCCAAAGGGGAATAACCTGGAAGTTTAGTCCCCCAAGTTGCCCCCATTGGGGAGGGATTTTTGAAGCGGCTGTGAAATCCGCAAAGACCCACCTCCGCCGCATTATCGGAGAAACGGCTCTAACTTTTGAAGAGCTGGCCACAGTGTTTTGTAAAGTTGAGGCGGTCCTCAACTCTCGTCCTCTCTGTCCGCTATCTCCAGATCCAAATGACTTGGAAGCTCTCACCCCTGGTCATTTTTTGGTGGGAGGGCCTTTGAATGCCCTGCCCGAATACCCGTGGAAGGACGAACGCGTATATCGGTTGTCGCGTTTTCAAATGTTGCAGCAAATGAGCCAGGACTTTTGGCGTCGCTGGTCGCTTGAATATTTGCATTTGCTGCAGCAAAGAGTGAAGTGGACAGACAGGACTGAGCCTCCCAGGGAGGGTGATTTAGTATTGTTAAAAGAGGCAAATTTGCCCTCATTGCTTTGGCGACGAGCTCGCATATTACGTTTGATTCTTGGCGGAGATGGCACTCCGCGTGTGGCTGAGGTGTTGGTCGACGGTTCGATTTTAAGGAGAGGTGTGACCTCTCTCGCCCGCCTTCCCGTAGAGTAAGCTAGCGGTCTGCTTCTCAGACCGGGACGGGGGGATGTTTGTAATATATTGGGTAAAACTAAACGCAGGCGTTTCCTGTTATCGCCGCCAGGCGTTTCGGGGTTCTCACACTGCTAGCGTGGATGGCTCGCGAACGGTCGCCATTGCATTGCCCTATGCGATATCGGTTTGATTTTAATACGCGGAGCGGTCACGCGTCGTTTGATTGTTTAGTTTGAGTGATAATTGTGACTTTCCTGTTTGTTAAATAACGATTGAATTTGTGTTTGTGAAAAACTCTGTTATTGTGACTTTTTCTTGTGAGAGGTGAAACGTGGCTGGCTGTTCACATCTGGCTGTTCCCGAGTGAAACTACGGGAAGAAATCTATTTAGTTGTTATGGGGAATTGAGATCTCAAGGGTTAGGTAGGGTAATTAGGAATTCCCCCTTCCCGAAGACACTCAAGTTTGGATCCGAAGAGAAAGAAGATTTAGTTTGGTAAGTGTTCAATTCTAGTTAATTTATAGGTTAGGTTATCATATAGGGCCCTGTAGCTCCCTTCATAAGCTACGGTGGTAGCAGACTGCGTATAGGTTAGGTTAGGTTAGTCGGACAGACGTAGTGTCGGGTCGAGGTTTTTTACCGGTATTTTTTTTACCCGGTAAATTTTTCGGTACCGAACCCTCCCGCCCTTTCGTCTGCCCGGAATCTCTGCGCACACTAGCATTATTCTTATTATTCTTGTCTTTACAAATAAAGTAACCTTTTATCTCTATAATAAATAAGAATTTGAGTTAACTTATTTGCGAAACAGATATAGAATAAGGATCATAAAGCTAAGGATGTACCTAACTTTATGAGGTGAACAAAACATATATACAAAAACTAGGTATATAAAAACTTAATATACCTTTCTTTTCTGACATAAAAACTCTATGCTAAGATTTAAAAAGTATCGTTCGTTTTTAGACGGAGCGTGCGTTTTACTTTACAAAAACGCACAAGTGCTTAATGAGATACAATTAGAGATGGGCATTTACCCGATAAATTTCCGAGACTCGGAAATTTATCCATTTATACCCATATTTTCCCAGGAATTTTTAATTTATACCGGGAAAAAATTAAAATCAATTAAAATGTTTGTAATTACGATATTTTACAATATATCGTTAAGATTTATTATGAAATAAGCACATATTTAGTTTTTAAATTAAGTACTGTGTATAAAAGTACTTATAATGTGTACAATTTACGTTTTGGTTACAAAAAGACCTGACAAGATATAGGTATCTTTATTCTGACTCATTCGCAGCCAACTGGTTTTAGACGATAAATGTTATGCCGGGGCGACGAACAAGTTTGCCAATTGAAGTTTGCCAAGTTTGCCAAGTTCTATTGAACGGCTAGGCGATCATCGAATCGTAAGGCCCGCCTTACACGAATGTCAGCCAACTTAATTACACTCTCTCTCTCTCTCTCTGTCAGAGGAAAGACGTCCACTGCTGGACAAAGGCCTCCCCCAAGGATTTCCATAACGACCGGATGCGGGCAGCGCAGGACCGGTCGTTAAACTCAAACTCAAACATTTTTATTGCGATAACTGTGTAAATACAGGTATAGATGGTCCATACAAAAATAAAGTTCAACAGTTTGCCCTTTCAGGCATGCAATATTTTTAACAAATCATTCCTAGTAGAATGAAAAATAGAAACATACAATCGAGTTTTATTATCGTTAGTCGATTTTTATGGAACTTAATTACTAACTCTCTCAAAAACACGCTTGCATAAAATTTTCTCGATAGAAAAATATTGCGAAGTTACCTCCAAATCCTAACTAATATTATAAATGTGAAAGTGAGTTTGTTTGTTACCTCTTCACGCTTTATCTACTCAATCAATCTTCCTATTTCACATACACATAGTTAGAAGTACTGAGAAGGCCATAGGATACTTTTCATCCCGGGAAAAAGCACTGTTCCCGAAGGAAATTCACGCGGGCGAAGCTGCGGGCAAAAGTTAGTCTATAATACAACTGAAGATGTTTTAATTTTCTACTTTAAACAGCCATATACTAAAATGCATCATTATTTTCAAAATATTATTTGAATACATATGATTTTAAATCTGTTGTTTATGTTTTTTTAATATTTGAACCGAAAACAACTAGTTATTTATCTTCCTTATAATCAAAACACACCTAATATTTATACTTTAATTATTATTTTATCAGTATTAAAGAAAATAAGGATAATTTACTTTCATTTTAATTTCTTCCCGGTATAAATAAAAAATATCGGGTATAAATAGGTATAAATTAATTTTTACCAATTCTACCCATTCTTTCCCATTTTTACCTTCCGGAAATTTATCCAAGCGCCCATCTCTAGACAATATTGACTTTGGTGAATTAAATGACACTTTACGAGCAAATATGTTATAAACTTATATTACTTGTAAAGTATTGTACAAAACTTGAATTCTGTAAATATGTGTTCAGTGAGAATGAGATCCATGAATAGATTTTCATACTCTTCCCTCTACTGTACGCATCACCGCATTTAAGTCACACAGTTTCTGTAGATATAACTTAATTACTTAAATCAAGAGGCAGTCTTTTGCATATATTCGGACGTAGCCTTAGATAATTGTTAGTATTGTAAATAAGGATACCCTTCCCATATCTATGAAATTCACAGAAATCTCTATATAGGTCTTATTAATTTCTATGATATCATTTGATCATTGATATCATTAATAATTAAAGATACCATGTGCCCAATTCGCTATAAATAATGATAACATTTATAGACCTACTTAAAAAATAATCCGGTATTATCTTATTTTATTGGGGTTCAGCTACTTCCTCCTTTTTTTGAAAGATTTTCCTTTTACTTTTTGCGGGGTCAGATCAGTTTTTGTTTTTGTACTAGATACCAGAATGAATGAATAAATGAATCGTTTAACTTTAGATTCAACTTAGAATCAGACTCTTTCGTCAGATTTAACTTTTCTTACTTTTGAGTATTTAAGAAAATGAGATTTCTAGTTTTTATGAAACTTTAGATTCACCAGTCTGATTGTAATCAAATGTCGACCCATTCTGGTTTACGTTTGAACCGTTCTTTGAGTGACTTTGATCTCTTTGCAACCAGTAATAGGGATGATGATTGGGTAAAAAATAAAATAAATAATGCTATTTAAATAATGAAACATAATAATTGAATGTCACTTTAATTGATCAATTTTGTTTATAACATGGTTTACTATTTTTTAGTTCTAATTAAAGTATAATGGGAATGCTTTTTGACTCCATTAAAAGTGACGTCATTGTTGAGTACTGTCATACAAATCCCATATAAATTATTGTTTTTGACATTTAGAAAAAAGTATCTAATTTGACTTGTTGTCATCTACCCTATTTTGAAAAACTTTGGAAGAGGCCTATGTCCAGCCACAGAATTAATATAAGTACTACGTACAGAAAGGAAACTCCCTGCCCCTCCCGCAATATGGCACACCCCGCACCCCTGCGCTGCTTCCTCGTTCTTTTGCGGATTGGGACGCTATGACTATGAAAACGCACACATTGACGTGTTACTGACATGTTCACGGATGTACAGTTTCATTTGTAGTAGTAGTAGGTATATATGACGCCCCGTTTCTATGAAGCGCCCGCCCTGTGGTTTAGCAAAGTCAAAGTCAATTATTTTTATTCATATAGGCTTAAAAATAGCACTTATAAATCGTCACATTCTTGTTTTTTAGTTAGTTGACGTCATAAAATTACATAAAGCTAAGTTTACCACCGCCTCCAAAGCGCAAGTGGAGAAGAGGCGGCGCAACAAACTCCACTGCTGCATTTTCTCCAAAAACGTCACTTTACAACATATGTCTTACAATTAAATGACTGCAGTGGACTTCATCAGTTCAACAGTCTCCATAAATGTCAAATATTAGAAAGAGATGATAATAAGACGGTCCGACAGGATGTCTCAGTTAAATACTGATAAAATATAATTTATTGCATTAATATAATATTTTCTATATCTTTCGATTGCACTCATAAAGCTAGTTTAAAAATTTATTGTTGGTATCAGCAGATCACTGTGTGATGGGGCATTGTCCTTTTTAGGGTTCCGTACCTCAAAAGGCAAAACCGTAACCCTTATAAGATCACTTTGATGTCCGTCTGTCTGTCAAACTTTTTTTTCTCAGGAACGCTATCATATTGAACGGAAAAGGTATCATATTGAAATTAATATAGAATACTCGGATCCATGGTCTCTTTCAGTAAAAAAATAATCAAAATTAATGTCAACGCGATTAAGAGATATGTGGATATTACCGTAAATGTTGCGAATTTTTGGCATATTTTGCGATTTGCAATCAAAACTTATGGGGTACTTCCAGTTGACCAAAAATTATGTCTAGGTCTCTTAGTGAGAGCTATAATGTGAGATGCTTTGTGTGTACGGAACCCTCGGTGCGCGAGTTTGACTCTCACTTGGCCGGTTTTTTATTTTTTAAAGGACATATTACGCCCGAGTTACTTATTGAATTTACTTTGTAAATTAGGAAATTGATATGATGTGAATAGTGCATATCTACAGATTAATTATATGTAAATTAATGTATATACTAAAATGGATATATCTAAAAAAATAAATATAACTAATCTTATCAAAATCTAATCTAGATTAGGTGCTGTATATTTTAGAACGACTTAAATTGGTGTTTGTATCGGTAATATAGATTTATTTATTTATTTTATTTCAATTCTTACAATCTATCATTACAGGATATTCTCCCAATACAATAGTTGCGACAACATATCTTCCGTAGATTTTACAATTAATTTAAATATCTCGACCTATCTGAATCATCATCAATCTAAAAAAAATTAAAGTAAAAGAAGAATTATAAAATTTCGTTTCCATGTCAGCTAATTGGCCAATTTTTATGAGGCCCAATTTTTTTTTCAAATGTCAAACACATCGAGGTATTATATACTAACGCCATATTAACGCGCGTCAAACATCTCTTTGGAAACGAAATCTCCATCTTTCGAGCAATTATCCTTTAACCGACTTCAAAACAAAGGAGGAAGTCCTTCGTGTTAATTTTTTTAATCTGCTATATCGTAACTCCATCTTTCGAGCAATTATTTTTGTTCGTTACGATAAACTTTATCAAAATCTCATTTGTAATTTGTGGAAATGCAAAGATTAAAAACAATGACAATTTATATATTCGCGTTTTGTTTGTTTTTTCCTGTCAATATGACTGCAGTCTGGACCATGGACATTTTTTTTGGTTACTTTATCCGTGAGGAAAGGCAAAGGGATCTAAAGCCCATACAGCCATGGACCATAGACAGAAAAAAAATTCAGTATTTTTTTTTTCTAGCTCTATGGTCTAGACTAGAAAAGTTAGCTTTTGTCCGGGACTTCATCCGTGTGTACTTTATTATGGTTCTAAGCAGAGTTGTTTTGAGATGAATCCTGCGTGACTTTCAGTTATTTTGTTTAATTCAACTGTAAAACTGTAAACCGCATCAAATTTTATTCAGTAATTTGCGCGTACAAACATACAGACGGATAAAAATATTTTTTCTTAAATATCTTTTATGTAGAGATGACATTACATTTTTATAATAAGACTTATAGGTACCTATGTAGAGATGAAAGACAATATAATTTGAGAAATTACTATACAAAAAAGGTATAAATGGATGTAAATTGAAGCTGTTGGTCTTTCGATAAAAATATGCATACATACATATATAGAATCACGTCTTTATCCCTTACGGGGTAGACAGAGCCAAGAGTCGTGAGAAAAAATATGATCCTACTAATATATGCGAAAGTTTGGATGTGAGTTTGTGAGGATGTTTGTTACTCAATCACGCAAAATCTACTGGACGGATTTCGATGAAATTTGGTATACGGGTAGAAAAATATCAGGAATAGTCCATAGGGTTAGTAGTAGTTGGTAGCGGTTAGTAGTAAAAATAAATAAACCAAAAGTCCAATAGGGGACCGGACAACTTTTTTTGATGCTTCTTTGAAATATCTCACAATAATAGAATCATCCGTAAAATAATCACATCCATAACCAAAGTATTTCCGAAGGTATAGCAAAAAACAATTCACATTTTTAAGCGATGTTTGGACTATACCAAAACGCATGACGTCACGCGTAGAAAATGGACTTTCCCCAAAAGTTTGAACTCTAATAAATTCGCTCTGGAGAATAAACTCGTGCTGAAAAGTCGCAAAATGTGTTTAACGATATGTATTCTATTATAAAATTACATATTTTTAACAATTCTCATACTTTTCCGGTCTCCTGTACGTATAAAAATACTTATAGGTAGTAAATAGTAGTACCTATAGGTGTACAAAGTAAATTGGGTTATGCAATCGTAGTTAATTAAATCTACCGTCGTGTGGTGTGAATGATCTCGGTAACTGGATTAAGTGGCTCTGGGCTGAATGTGTTATTGTGTACGTATGTCTGTAATGTTGTAAGGGCTGAACTGCTGAAATTAATCCTGGCGAAGTGATTTACGAAGTTTAGAGACTGTATGTCTGTCACTTCCAGAAGTAAGATACTGATGTCAAAAAGTATACCACCTTGTTTAAGTCCCAAAGTAAAGTAGTAGGTAGTTGACTGGCTGTCAACCACCGTACGTTTTAAAAGACCCTTCTTGCCACGTAGGTACGACCAAACTGTGGAACCAACATCCTGCGGCGGTGTTCCCGAACCGATACGACATTGGAACCTTCAAAAAACGAATCTACATTTTTCTTGAAAGGCCGGCAACACTCTCGTGATACCTCTGGTGTTACAGTAGTCCATGGGCAGCGGTGATCGCTTACCATCAGGTGACCCGCTTGCTCGTTTGCCGCCCTATGTCATAAAAAAAAGTAAGTTCGAGACTTGTATTACGGGATCCATACTAATTCAACGATACTATATTTTATAACAAAATACATATAAAGTAACATCAAAGTTTGTAAGTATGTTACTTCACGCGCAAAATCTAGATACTGTATTTGGATTTTGATGAACGGGATGTGTTAAATAATAAAAATAACACACCCCGTATATTTTGCCATATTAAGTCGGTTAGTTGGTTGATGTAAACCAGTCTCACATTCTAGTGGACATGAAAAGGTACATATGTAGGATAGGATATGCTGACAGACAGACGGTCAGTTCCTGTCAGGTGCATACACAATAGCACGCCGCGCCTATACGTTGATAACTTAGACATAGAGATGATGATACTGTTTCTTTCTAAAGCTATTGTACCTAATAAATCAAAGTATTATACTATTATACTTTTTACACAACTGACCAAAAAAGGAGTGTTATGTTTTCAGGGTTTATGTATGTAAGTTTCTTTATTGCATCATAAGTCCTGAACGACTTAACAGATTTTGATGTAACAGGACTGACAGGTATTGTTAGATTCCTTGCATTCCTCCGAGTGACATAGGCTATCTTATCTTATCTTGTTGCGGGGTCCGTGTTCACGGTAGCACGTCGAGTCTTGGACCCCTTTGTACTTACCCCCAAGCCTTACTCACACACAGCGGGATTCCTGAAGAAGGACTGCATAAGCTCAGGCAGGATATCACCGGCTGCGAAGTGCCTGTAGTCTTCCAGTTCCGGATACGCAGTTCCAAAGAGGGCCAGCCGCTTGTTAGTTAGTTAGTTAAGTTGTCTTATCAGTCGCGTTTTTTATTTTTAAATAATTAGCTTGTTTTTAATTTAAGGGTCGATCCATCAGGATCAGGACCAATGAAAATCCAATGGAATTTCGTTGCAACAATTCAAATTATTAGTGGTTGAAATTCATCTTCGCTCTGCTGGAGAATAAGCCTAAAGCTAAAAAAGGAACACTTAGTTAATCCACTCCTGCACAGAAAAATATATACCTACAAGTTTTTTACAAAAATTAATTTTTGACAACAGCGTAAAAAAAATGCGCGATAATAATTTTATGTGTAACCGTTGTGGAGTCTCCTTGGAAGCCCATCTTGAGTGCGATATACCTAGATTATGGAATTGCTCCCTTAGTATAGATCGAGCCTATGATTCGCAAATCATGACACGTCGGTGCATGTTTTGACAGTTCTAATTCGATTATGATGCGTCATGCAAACTTTTCAATCATTAATCACGCTGTTTTTTAATTTCGATTATAATAAAATAGAAGATAAATAAAATATTTGAGGCCTGTTGGCATTTTTATTTTGTGTTATGAATTTAATACATTTACTATAAACTATTTACATGTAACAAATGAATTTCATTTTTAAATGAATCAATTGATTATGATATATTTATGTGCGAGTGTCGGCTGTGCTAATCACTAATACATCTATCGTGTCATTTGTTTCTATCTTGTTTATGAATTTTCTGCTCACGCAGAAAACAATAGGATTTGGCCTTTTTAATATCACTCTAGTAGTAAGGAATTCGAACCTCAATGGCGATATATGATTACAGATAAGGCAGACAATCGAGAAAATTTTATAAAATTCTGTGAAAGAGAACCATATGCTTCGAAATAGCGCAAAAAAATAAATAATTTTAAGCCATAACCCGGTGCCATCATCATCAGTAATCAGTAATAATCTACATAATTTTACCTTCAGCCTTGTTTGTCTTCCCGGAGACATTTATTTTGATTGCACACGATTATATGCTAATAGGAAGATAGGTCATTCAGAAAGCTGGAAAGAACTGGATATATAAACAGCCAAGATACAGAAGGAGTGGATATCATTGCTACTTAACATTTTTCCTGATAGAAAAACTTATTTTGTGACCTGTTTGAATAATTATGAAATATCTCTTCAACGGCTAACTTTTGGATAACGCTAGGGGGTAAAAATAATTTGTTTTGACCAAAACTAACACCTCTCATTAGATGTAGGTCGACTTCAGTCTATTCATTTTAGATTATTTCGTGGCAAAATTATTTATCATGCTTTATTATATCTGTGTTATGCCTATATATGAGTACATTAAAAAACACTACCCTCCCCCTCCCTCGCCTTCGGCGTCACCCCTTCCCCCCTTGAAATGTGTCCCGTTTTACAAATTTTCTGAATTCTTAGGAAAACTATACAAGTTAGGACAAAATGATCAAAGGCTACATTATTTATCAATAAATATCCCACAAATAAGTTTTTACATTTATTTTGATACGAGTCGTAGTTTCAAAGCTATGGTGCATCAAAGTTTACTAAAAATCAGCACTTTACCAAAAATAAATCTTGTTACACAAGTAACAATTATGTTTATTAGGAAGAAGATTCTATTGAATTTATTATTTGAAACAAATTAGTATTGCCATCACTATCTTCTACAGTTTTGCTGAAGCAACCAAGGCACCCTGATAATGTATACACATGGTGGAGCAACTCAATTCAGCTTTGACACATCCACATGTTTTCACACGCGTTTTCGTAGTAACATGATATAATTTTCGGTATCGACTGTGGAGCTGGTGATTCTGTGGTATATATGTGTGATAAAAAGTTATTTTTCTCTTTCCAGTCTAAGTTTTCTGGGTATTATTTAAATTGTGATTTTTCGCTGGTTATAAATTTTTAATCAACTTTGACGTACCACAGCTTTGAAACTACGACTCGTATCAAAATAAATGTAAGAACTTATATGTGGGATATTTATTGATAAGTAATGTAGCCTTTGATCGTTTTGTCCTAACTTGTATAGTTTTCCTAAGAATTCAGAAAATTTGTGAAACGGGACACGTTTCAAGGGGGAAGGGGGGACGCCGAAGGCGGGGGGAGGGGGAGGGTAGTATTTTTTTATGTACTCATACATTGGCATACCACAGATACAATAAAGCATAATTAATTATGCCAAATTTTTCATACATTGAAATCTAGAATGAATATACGCATAGAAAAAATACACTATCAGTACCTACTTAGATAATTAAATTTAATTCAAAATTAGACGAATTTTCTCGCTCTCCAAAAATAACACCATATTAAATTATTTCTGAGTTCAGTAAGATGTGATTTATATCTAACTTCAACTAACGTAATCAGCAAAACTTAACATAACAATGTTAACGAGTTCTAAAAAGAGATAATAAAATTTAATTCAAAATTAGACGATTTTTCTCGTCCTTCAAAAATTACACCATAAAAATTAAGCATTTTAAATACTTTCTGAGTTCTGTAAGATGTGATTTATATCTAACTTCAACTAACGTTATCAGCAAAACATAACCATAGCGAGTTCTAAAAAGAGCCAGCGCCATCTATTGGCGACACGATAAAAAAGTTTAGAATTATTTTCAATAACGAATAAGAATTGAAATTTTAATATTGAATTTAGTATTTGCTTTACACAAGGGTATTTTCCAAAGGCATGTATTTAAATCGAAATCTGTATATTCCCTTTTTTCGAACAAAATATTTTAAAGTTTCATCAAAAATACTGAATTGCACACTATATGCGCACTACATAAATCAAATTTACTTAACTGTTTAATGGTATTTGCAGAACTGTTTTACTGAATGAATAACTTTTATATCCTACAATTCTTTAGTTCAACAAAAATATTAAAACTTTTTTAAGGAAAACCGCCACCTAATTAACTTTGAGGAACATCGTTTATCTATACTTATAATAAGACAGTAAAAATATTTTGTCTGTACATTTTGTATTTTTGACTGAAATGGATAGAGGGACACTTAAAAAGAATAATAGAAAGCAAAAAACATTTTTTGGAATTTTTTGACTGTCTGTCTATAGGTATGTATGATCACGCTAATCTCCGAAAGTACTGAACCGATTTGAATGAAACTTTTTTTGTTGTATAGGTATTAAGCCTGGGCAACATTTAGGCTATAATTTATTTTGAAAACTGGAACACCTGATGAAGAACCTTAACAGAACAGCTAAACTATAAGAAATATGGAAATGGCGCCTTAACAAAAGTCGTTCAACCTGATGAGCATTTTCTGATGACGTATAAAATTTGAAGATCTGGAACATCTGATGAAGAACTGCAAGAGACCAGCTACACTATAACATATATGGAAATGGCGCCTTATTAAAAGTCGTTCAACCTGATGAGCATTTTCTGATGACGTATAAAAATTGAAGATCTGGAACATCCAGAACATCTAATGAAAAGCTCCAAGAGAGATTTTTTATCTAAGCGAAACTCACGCGGGCGAAGCCGCGGGCGACAGCTAGTCTTTATATAATTAAGTTCACAAAAAAACAATAAAGTGCTTACTTAACTTGCACTTTACATTGGAACACTAAGTGCATGGTAACTCAGTTTAGAAACAATACTTGTATCTAATAATAATTTATCTCTTATTGAATAACTGGCCTCCTTTAGGCGCGATTGGTTTTAATTCGCGATTGGTCCAAAGTATAATTTTGATTATCTATGCGTATAATAAAACAGTAAAAATATTTTGTCTGTACATTTAGTATTTTTGAATGGATAGAGGGACACCTAAAAAAATGGCTGAAATTTTGAGTACTGGAGTTTAGGTTACTACAGTTTGGAACACAAAAAGATTTTTGTTCTAAGCGAAACTCACGCGGGCGAAGCCGCGGGTAACAGCTATCTAATAATAATTTATCTTTAAGTTTTTATTGAATGACTGGCCTCCTTTAGGCGCGTCTGGTTCTAATTTACGATTGGTCCAAGTGATCTTATAAGGGTTCCGTTTTTGCCATTTGAGGTACGGAATCCTAAAATGTTATTTTTTCCGTTTTCGATTTCGTTATTTATTTTTTAAGTTATCTTCGGCTATGAAAGCCCATTCATCGATTAATGGCTTCATTGCCTCGTGAAGGTCTAGGTATGTCTGATATAGAACCAAAACGATATTTATACTAGCATTCGCCCGCGGCTTCGCCCGCGTGAATTTCCCACGGGAACCGTGCCTTTTCCCGGGATGAAAGGTACCCTATGTCCTTCTCCGTACTTCTAACTATGTGTATGCGAAATTTCAGAAAGATTTCTTCAGTAGATAAAGCGTGAAGAGGTAACAAACAAACAAACCAACAAACAAACAAACTCACTTTCACTCATTGTTTTATCTTGAGCTGTGCTCTTGTCGGTGGAGTATACCGTATAGAGAGGTGTGGCGTATACTGTATACGCCACACCTCTCTATTCTCGACTTTACATTTAAGGTCTTGATAAAACACGACAGACACCTGCTTTCTAACTCTTTCTTGATCTCCCTGGTTCTTTTCTTTCCTTTTACCTTTCCTTCAATAAATATTTCTAAATAAGTGCCTATTGTTTTATCGGAAAAGATATATTACAAAATGATAAAATCTGCATTATGGAATGCAAGGTGAGACAAACAAGTTTTAATTCACTTATCACCAGACATCAAAAACAAATTAATCAACCCGATCAGGTAGAATATACAGGGTGAACTATGAATCATTGGCTTCCTTTCTACTGGTGAAAGTTGTCATGAATATGAGCAACTTTGTGTATGGGACCGACACTGAAATGGTCGTGGTCATTATATGGCATATAATATATATATATATATCCCTCAGTCATGTTTCATTCCATATAATATATGGAATGAAACACACACAACGACTCTCATGGCAATTTTAATGGAGTGGTTTGCCATTGCCTTCTCCATTTTACACACTAGCTGATAATCATCAACCAGAGTGCAGGTTTCCTCACGATGTTTTCCTTCACCGGAAGCAAGTGGTGGTCGATGAAAACTAACATGAGTCAGATTGGTATACAAACTCTTGTAGCCCGGGCAGGATTCGAACCTGGGATTTTGCATCCACAGGCGGGCGGGCGCCCTACCTCTCTGCCACCACCGCTTCTGTTGCATACTACTTAACAATACCTAAGCACCCAAAATTTATGGAACCCCGCTGCGACTGACTGATTTTTATGTGGTTTTTACCAATGGCTCATGAGGAAAGTTTTAGTTATAATTTACGCGGGCGAAGTCGCGGGCAAAAGCTAGATAAAAATATAATAAGTTTTACTGCCAACATGACGCCAGAGAAATATAAAACGCCCTTAAAAGATATCTATTGCTTTTTCCACACTCATCACTGAAATGAAAATGATTTTATTTAAATTGGCTAAAAATTTGCCATATTTTTCATATTCTTGTTTTTTTATGTTAGTTGACGTCATAAAATTACTTAAAGCTAAGATGACCACCGCCTCCAAAGCGCAAGTGGAGAAGAGGCGGCGCAACAAACAGGAGAAAATGCAGCAGTGGCTGCATTTTCTCCAATTAAAGATGTCACGTGAACTCTTTAGAAAGCACCATGTTAATATAAAAATTTTGATTGATCCATTTCGTGTCAGTATTACATAGTATTATAATGATTATCTATGGTATTACAGAAAACCATCAATATCTATAATAACGTGCATAGCGATTAAAGTAGATAATAATTAATAATAAAATACACGGAAATCGAAATTGATCGTTTATTTTATTAAAAGTCGAAATTAAAATCTAATTAAAAAATGTAATAATGTATGTGCAAGGAATGATAATACCTAATGAAATGCAACTAAGACACAAATAGTGTCATCTTTTATTTTTTAATTAATTTTTTTTTTAAACTGTGATACATAGAGCTTCAAAGATTTTCAGTTACTACTAGAGGACTATTAACGGCCAAGTTCTATTGTTTTCTGCGTTAGCAGACAATTCATAAACAAGGTAGAAACAATTGACAAGATAGATGTATAAGTGATTGGCACAGCCGACACTCGCACATATATATATCATAATCAATAGATTAATTTAAATATAGAGTTCATTTGTTACATGTAAACAGTTTAAAGTAATGTATAAAGTTCAAAACACAAAATAAATGCAAACAGGCCTCAAATATTTTATTTATCTTCTATTTTATTATAATCAAAATTAAATACTTAAAAAAACAGCATGATTAATGTTTGAAAAGGTTACAAGTCTCATCACTATCGAATTTAACTATCAAAAGATGCACCACGCTGCACCGACGTGTCACGATTTGCGAATCATAGGCTTGGTCTATACTAGGAAACGATTTAACAGTCTAGGTTGTGATAAGTCGATTTTGAATCTCAATTCGTATCGGCCAGTACACACCCGGATAAACTTAACTTTATAAATTAGTAAAACTTTACTATAATTTGAAGCATTAATTTTCATGTAAGTATACCAATTTAATCGAAATTCGTAAAGAGTACATTTTGCAAAGAGGGATATTACAAATCGCATTAATATTTTGTAGTAAGATAGGATAGTATAGGATAGTACTGTTTTGCTCTGTGTATTGACACAGGCATAATATAAATAACTTAGATCTAATTTACGATCTATTGTACACTTCTAGGGTCACACTCACGAGACGAGGCGAGCTGTAAGTACCTAAACTCCATTTATTCTTACCAGTCCTATCATGTAAACAATCTTCACAGTACTTTTTTTGTAATTTTGTTAAAAATAAATCAAATATTAGTTCAAACCTAAATATTCTAAAGTAAAACATTTATTAACCACGAAAGTAATTTCCTAAAAAGTCTATTTTAATTTATATTGTTGTAAGATCATTAAAAGACATGGTAAGATTGCTTACATGATAGGACTGGTAAGAATAAATGGAGTTTACATAGGAACTTCCTGTATCTAGTGTATATCAAATAATGATCTGTTACCTCGCCTTTAATTAACTGTAAGACCTATAAGGAATTATTTTATATAGTTCATAGTATCTTGTTAAGGGCTTAATATAATTTATCAAAGGTAACTGACTTCCATTCGATTTCTCGTAGTTATCTACATTTATTATTTATCAGGAACTGCCAGTTCGATTATTTGATGATTTTATGACACTTATCTACTTTCTTAGCCACATTTATGAGGAATTATATACTTATATGTCTAGCTTAAAGACTTACTAGCTTTCGCCCGTGGCTTAGCCCGCGTGAATTTCTCACGGGAACATTGTTTTTTCCCGGGATATAAAAGGTAGGTTCCCTATGTCCTTCTCCGTACTTCCAGCTATGTATGCAAAATTTCAGGAAGATTGGTTCAATAGATAAAGCGTGAGAGGTAACAAACAAACAAACAAAGAAACAAACAAACTCACTTTCGCATTTATAATATTAGTTAGGATTAAAATTCTAGCTCAATATTTTAAATGTTTGCAAAATAAAAAATAAGTTTACTGATCATATTTTCCAAAAAAATTAACCGACTTCCATTTTAGAACTTAAACTCGTGAAATAACAAAATAGCCTTCAGTAGGTAGCATGCTAATACATTTTTACATTTTTTATTATTATTCTGCCTTTATTTTCTTATTTCACGATTTATCACAGTATTCACGTTAAAATTAATTACAGAACATTTTCACAGAACATTTTTACATTTTCACAACTACAAACTACTAGCTTAAAGGATTTCGCTCTCATGACTATTTTTATTGTCTAGTAGGCAATCAACTCTAGAATCACTGAAACACATTTACTTGTACATTAATTAATTAATTTCGAGTTGCACCCCTGGGACTTGCTCCCATGAGAATTTCAGAATAAAAAGTACCCTAAGTGCTATTATTTCCGGTATTTCTCTACCCTTGTACATACCAAATTTCATCAAATTTTGCGTGATTGAGTAACAAACATGCATTAAATCTTTCGCATTTAAAATGTTAGAAAGAAGGAAAGTAGGATTTTATTATACTTGGTAAGTAGACGAAGACAAAGTCAGTAAGAATTAGATGTAGGTAACAAAAATACTCTACTTTCTAATAATTTTATCAGTAGCCGTAGAGGTATTCAGAGTAATAAGAATAAACGTTTATTCTTATCTTGGTGTTATCTCATTTTCTCGTGTTGTGTTGGAGCCAAGTCTTTTGAGAAACACATCTTGCTAGGTTGAATTTTATTAAATGAATAGAAGTTAGTATTATACAGGGTTATTATCCCCCCGTCCCGGTCTGAGAAGCAGACCGCTAGCTTACTCTACGGGAAGGCGGGCGAGAGAGGTCACACCTCTCCTTAAAATCGAACCGTCGACCAACACCTCAGCCACACGCGGAGTGCCATCTCCGCCAAGAATCAAACGTAATATGCGAGCTCGTCGCCAAAGCAATGAGGGCAAATTTGCCTCTTTTAACAATACTAAATCACCCTCCTGGGAGGCTCAGTCCTGTCTGTCCACTTCACTCTTTGCTGCAGCAAATGCAAATATTCAAGCGACCAGCGACGCCAAAAGTCCTGGCTCATTTGCTGCAACATTTGAAAACGCGACAACCGATATACGCGTTCATCCTTCCACGGGTATTCGGGCAGGGCATTCAACGGCTCCTCCCACCAAAAAATGACCAGGGGTGAGAGCTTCCAAGTCATTTGGATCTGGAGATAGCGGACAGAGAGGACGAGAGTTGAGGACCGCCTCAACTTTACAAAACACTGTGGCCAGCTCTTCAAAAGTTAGAGCCGTTTCTCCGATAATGCGGCGGAGGTGGGTCTTTGCGGATTTCACAGCCGCTTCAAAAATCCCTCCCCAATGGGGGCAACTTGGGGGACTAAATTTCCAGGTTATTCCCCTTTGGGCAGCAATTTGACTTAAACTAGTACAATTTTTATCAATAAACACGGAAACATCCTTAAGATAATTTACAGTTCCTTTATAGTTTGTGCCATTATCAGACCTAATAAGGGAAGGTAGACCTCGACGCGAAACAAAGCGATCCAACGCGGCGACGAAGGCCTCCGTAGTCAGAGCCGATACCACCTCCAAATGGACAGCCTTGGTGGCCAAACAAACAAATACACACAAATAGCCCTTCACAATACGGGCATTACGAAAGGGAGAAGCCTTGATCGAAAAGGGGCCGGCAAAATCGGTTCCAACGCCGTCAAACGGCCTCGACGGTCGGATTCGATCAGCGGGCAAATCACCCATCTGTGGTTGCATCGTGGATGCCTTCAACCTATAACATGCAATACATCGAAACAGGACACTACGGATTGCTCTTCGGGCAGACAAAATCCAAAACTCGCGTTGCAAAATAGCCAACAAAGCATTGCACCCAGCATGGGCGTTACGAATGTGTCGATCAGACACCAAAAGCTGCACCAAGGGTCCGCCCTTGGGCAACAACAGAGGATGGCGAGTCTCATATGGAAGATCCGCCTTCCGGAGCCTGCCTCCAACCCGAAGAAGCCCATCCGAGTCGATGTACGGGTTCAAACGAGCGACCGCGCCCTTCAACTTAGCGCGTCCGTCGCGCAAAATACGAAGCTCTGACTCAAACCGTCCGGTCTGCACGACACGGACCCAATGCAACAATGCGCTCCGGCGCTCTTCTGCACCTGCAATCGGCTCCAACCGCTTTGCCTGTGGGTTTCTACAATTATGTATGAAACGCTTAATCCAACTGGTAACACCCAGAAGCTTATCCAAGCTGCTATACCGAGCAAGTAGCCAATCCGGCTCCGACGTCGTCTCAGCGACTACAGCATGTACACGGAGCCCGGTCAAACTCAAAGAAGTAACATCTGTCTGACAGACAGGCCAAGAAGTTTCTGATCCCATCAGCCACTCTGGACCCCACCAGAGCGGGTGTGACACCAATTCTGGTGCCGTACAACCTCGGGAGGCACAGTCCGCTGGGTTAAGCTCTCCCGGCACATGTCTCCATGTTATATCAATTCCGATATTCTGGATTTGGGAAACCCGATTTCCCACAAAAACCTCCAAGGTATGTGGGGCCGCGCGCAACCATGCAAGCGCGACCTGGCTATCCGACCAGGCGAAGATGTCCCGTATCTCGACCGTGGCCGCCAGCTCACATGCAACGTGATGCAACAATTTAGAGAGAAGGTGAGCTCCACTCAACTCAAGCTTGGGAATAGTCAGCCTAGTCCTGATGGGGGCGACCTTGCTCTTCCCTAACAAAAGCGAGACATTGACCCGGCCATCGGCGTCAACTGTCCGCATATAGACTGACGCGGCGTAGCCTCGCTCCGACGCGTCACAAAAGCCATGCAGGCTGGCTCGATATTTCCCGGGTGGCAATATTCGACGAGGCAAGGCAATCCGATTGACTTCCTTAATCGATGAAAACAACTCGAGCCAATCATCCAATGGAGAGCCAAACAGCGGCTCGTCCCACGAGACGCCCAAAGTCCAAAGTCTCTGAAGAAGACACTTCGCAGAGAATATTACTGGACTGATCCAACCGCTTGGATCAAACATACGAGCTATTACGGACAACACCGTTCTCTTAGTCCAGACCTTTGGTATTTCCAAGTCCACTTGGAATGTAAAAATATCGGTTAGCGGCTGGTACTGCATGCCCAGCACCGCTATCCTGTTGGGATCATCCACATCCTCAAACAGGTGAGGGTTCTGTTGGTGATCCTCCGGGATCCCTTCTAGAACTCTAGGCTCATTGGACAACCACTTACGTAGCTCGTAGCCACCCGTTTTCAATATTTCAATCAATTCATCCCGCAGTAGGAGGGCCTCCTCAATACTTTGGGCTCCGGTGCACACGTCATCAACATACAAGTCACGTGACAGCACGGAAGCCCCACGGGGAAAGCGGATCCGTTCCCGCTCTGCCAATTCAAGCAATGATCTGATGGCGATATAGGGACTAGATTTCAAACCATACGTGTTTGTGTTGAGTTCATACACCGTCACAGGATCCTCAGGGCGCTCACGCCAAAGTATCAACTGGAATCGCCTGTCCTCAGGATGTATGACTGTCTGGCGGAACATCATCCGGATGTCCGCGCCAAAAACCACTTGATGTCTTCTAAAGTTCAAGATGATGTCAATTATGTCCCTATGCAATTTGGGACCTGAATGCAAACATAGATTCAACGAAACTCCGTTCGAAGTGGGTGCGGACCCATCAAAGACAGTCCGCAACTTGCCCGTTGAGGCCTTCACCACCGCGTGGTGGGGCAAAAAATAATGCTCAGTTGAGCTCCAATCAACTCGAGCCGGAGACATGTGACCCAAATCCTCGTACTCGCGCATAAATTCAATATATCTGCATGCGTCGCTCCATGGACAGCAGTCGTTTCTCCGCAAGCGCCCTACTTTGCCCTAGGCTAGGACGAGAGGCAACAAAAGGTAACCTAGTTACAAACCGACCGGAGGGCAACCTCTCCGTGGTTGATCGAAAAAGGGCTTCGCACTCAGCGTGTTCCGGATCCATCCTGGAACTCATAGGTGGCTCCTCCACCTCCCAAAACCTTTGCATGGTCTTGGCCAAGGACGCAGATGCGACAACCGGTGGCTCCTCCGTGGTGCCATTATCAAACACAGGGCCCATCAGGGCAAAACCAAAAATCGTAGACACTGCCATCAGTGAAGACGAACCCAGAGCCTTCTGTGTACCCAACAAAATCCAACCCAATACGTCCGAGCCCAGGAGCAAGTCCACTGGGCCGGGATGAAAGACAAAGGGGTCGGCCAAATCCAGACCCGAAACCAAAGACAACACACCCGGCGGTATGTCTGTCGAGGGGTGCCAACCCGCAATGGTATCCATTACCATAGCCGAAGTCGTGATCCTCATTGTGGAGGACTTCAGCGAAGAAAAGGTGACAAGTGTCTGGCCCGTCAGACACTTCACTTGTATGCCACCAACTCCAAGAAGTGGCACAGGCGAGTCTTCCACGACTAAACCTAACTGGCGTGCCACTCGAGTGGTAACCAAACTGCTTTGAGCCCCTGAGTCCAACAGAGCTCTCAAATTAATGGCTTCCCCCACGACCCCATACGCGGACCACCGCGGTAGGGAGCAGAACCGTCCGCGGCTCTGTCCCAGCAAGGGAGCAAGCTAGTTACGGGCTCCCCACTCTCTCCAAACCAGGGGCGCGCCACTGACCCGGATAATATGGCGGGCGAGTGCACATCCCCATCTGAGGGGGGCAGAACCCGCGGCCCGGCCATACATATGGTACGGCGGGTGGTACTCCAGCCGTGGGTACTCGTGCAGCGGCGGAGAAAACCGCTGCGGCTGCATGTGTTGGGCATTGGTAACCCGCGTGGAGGGGGTGTCCCCACTCTCACGTCCGATCTAGGGCCCCCGCCCATGGGGGCCCTATCCGGGGCCTGGCCAGCTACATACTGGCCATGACCTTGGGGCGCGTGGTCCCGGTCCGCCAAGACCCGCGCAGGTACGCGACCCCCTCCCGAGGGGGGTGCGACGAGCGAAGCCGCGTCCTCCGTCCGGTGGTGGAGGGCTTCGCGCAGGAGCGCCCCCGCCCATAGGGGACCCCTGCCTCAACATCCGGGTGCCATCCCCGTTGCGGTTCATGCAAAGCATCGCGTGGTGCCGCCCACGGCATGCACTGCATGGTATGGCACTGGGACAGTCACGTGCATAGTGACCGCCCAAACAATAAAAGCAAAGTTCATGCCGCTTTGCCATGCGGCGCCTATCTTGTACTGGCAGTCTCTGCCAGTCCCTGCATTGTAGCAGGCTGTGGCCCATCCGGCCACATTGCAGGCAGTCCGCGTCCCTCGCGACTGCTGCCGTGTGCGCAACCCGCACACCAGCTCCACGCGGTGGCGGTTGCCGTCCCTGTTGGGGCCTACGTTCAGGCGCTCTGGATGGCGCTGAGTCCGTCATGGTATTCTCAGCCGCCCGTGCCTCAAACTCCAAAAACTTCACCAAGTCAGTGAATGTTGGTAGGGTGGTGCTATCCCGTTCCGCATTCTCGCGCTCAAATCGCGAGCGGATGTCATTGGGTAATTTGCCCAATACAATGTGCACCAGCAAAAAGGACCATTGGTCCACCGGCAGCCCCAGTGTGCGGAGCGCGTTACAGGCCACTGTAACGGGCGTGAGCAACTGCAGGCGCAACTGTGCCCTGTTGGCCACCTTGGGCAGGGCCATCAACTGTGCGGCGTGCGCATCCGCTAACAAACGTAAGTTTTGGTAGCGGGAGTTCAATAACTCCCAAGCCGTATCGTACTGGTCGTCCTCCACCCGGAGGTGCTGGATGAGCGACCGCGCTTCATCCTCAAGAGTGGAGAGGAGGTAGGCCATCTTCTGGGCCTTCGACAAATCCTGTCGTGCTACGACCAGGGACTCAAACATATTTTTATATGCTACCCACTCCTCCATCCTACCCCCAAAGTGGGACAGCTGAAGGGTGGGGAGCCGACCAGTAACCGCTGGTCCTTCCTGTCTAACAGGTGTGCGAGGGGCTGGTCCGCCAGCCTGTCTCGCCCTTATTGCGGTCACCGCCTCCGCGATATCATCGTGCAGACTCAGGATCTGGTCCATGTCCGCCATGTGACCTGCGTAGGCCTCCGGGGTAAGATCGGCTTCGGTAAGCGCCGCCATGGCCGCTTCCGCGCTAATCAATCGTGAGTGGAGGTGATCCGCTCTTAGCAGTATGGCGCTCGCCCTCCCTGTCCTTCCGGGACAGGAGTCCTCCGGCCGTCACAAACCATCTCAATTCGTTGGCGAGTGTCGCCCTAGCATTGGAGGCCTTCGCCATCGCGTCAAGTCACAAACAAAAAATAACAAAAGGTAAATAAAAAACAACAAAATCAAGCAACTACACGAAGAACCGCGGTAGGTATGAGAATGGCACAAACCCGGAACGCACGGTACAAACCGCAAACAAATACAAAAAAGGTTACAAATATTCTTATACAAACAAACTAAGAAAAATCTAATAATTTTTACAAACAATTAATTATTTTTTTTTTTTACAAACGAACAAATAGAGGGTAGATAAACTACGCTCTGCTACCAGAAAATGTGCAGAGCAACTACGCTCTGCTGCCAGAAAATGTGGCAGAGAGAATCCGGACAAACGAGGCGGCGGGAAGAATTCTGTACCGGAACTTTACCGGGAAAAAATCTACCGGTAAAATTAAGTACCGGGAAAAAATCTCCACGCGACACCACGCTTGTCCGACTAGAATCTAACTTAAGCTATACGCAGTCTGCTACCACCGTAGCTTATGAAGGGAGCTACAGGGCCCTATATGATAACCTAACCTATAAATTAACTAGAATTGAACACTTACCAAACTAAATCTTCTTTCTCTTCGGATCCAAACTTGAGTGTCTTCGGGAAGGGGGAATTCCTAATTACCCTACCTAACCCTTGAGATCTCAATTCCCCATAACAACTAAATAGATTTCTTCCCGTAGTTTCACTCGGGAACAGCCAGATGTGAACAGCCAGCCACGTTTCACCTCTCACAAGAAAAAGTCACAATAACAGAGTTTTTCACAAACACAAATTCAATAGTTATTTAACAAACAGGAAATTCACAATTATCACTCAAACTAAACAACAGGCAAAAGACGCGAGACCGCTCCGCGTATTAAAATCAAACCGATATCGCCCTGGACAATGCAATGGCGGACTACACACGCGACGCCATCCACGCTAGCAGTGTGAAGACCCCATTGCATTGTCCAGGGCGATATCGGTTTGATTTTAATACGCGGAGCGGTCTCGCGTCTTTGTGTTATTTGAGGGATAATAAACGCAAATCCTTTCTAGGGGTGAAAGTACTCATAAATATGAACATCTTTTTGTATGGGACCGACTCTGAAATCTCAAAAAAAAAAATCAGCTGTTCCATACATTTCGGGCGAGTAGGTATTGCAAATTGTATGGAACAGCTGATTTTTTTTTTTTGAGATTTCAGAGTCGGTCCCATACAAAAAGATGTTCATATTTATGAGTACTTTCATCCCTAGGAAGGTTTTGCGTTTATTAAAAATAACCCTGTATAATAATGTAAGTGCATTCATACACAATGTCAATTGTTTTTTAATAAATAAATATATTCACGCACCTATACCTAATTGGTTTAAGTCTAAGTATGTAAAATTTCAATTCAATCCGAAATTTGGACGTATTACACATATACCTTAGGGTGTTGCTTAAAAATCAACTTTCAAAAAGTCATTGTCTCACCCCGCCATTGTGTTCTAGTACCCCAATTAACGGATGCTAGTTTTTTTTATTTTTTTTTTAAATGAGTTTTAGAGGTCGCTACCGACTGATAAAGTTTCAAGGAAAACCTGAAATTAGGCATCAACGCAACTTGTCAAGTTTTGTTTTTATTTTACTTTTAAATCACAATCTCTATGTATCGAGTAAGGGGAATTCCTCAGCAATCGCGTAAGGGGAATTCATAAGCGATCGCCCGGTAAATCCGGTAATCCCCTTTATTTGATATTATACCTAATTCGGTCCCCACCGTTTACTTTGCTTTCAGTGCGTTGCATGGTGCGTTGTTAAACGTTTGCGCGGAGTGACTGTGATACTAACGAGAAAAATATCGTCATGGCGTCGTCGTCATTACTGACTAGAAAAAAAACGAATGTGTGGTTGATAGGCCAGCCCTTATCATCATTAAATCAGTCAAGATTGCCATCAATACAAGAGGTGCTTTGTGTTTTTTGGCACTATAAGTTGGAATTGAAAAAACCTATCAAAGTTGCTGCTAATTGTACTTCAGAAGACGTTTTGTGTATATGGGAAAAGGCTGGGATTCCAACCAAGTGGAAGCAGCATGTCATCATCAAAATAGAAAAGTATTTTAAAGTGGCAACAGCTAAAAAAAAATTAAGAAACCAAAGCCAAACGTTCTGCAACCGTTATTGTTAGAGAACAAAATTGGAAAGACGGTGTTTGTAATATATTGGGTAAAACTAAACGCAGGCGTTTCGCATTGCTGCCGCCAGAGGGCGTTCGGGGTTTTCACACTGCTAGCGCGATGGCGTCGCGTGTGGTGGTCGCCATTGCATTGCCCTATGCGATATCGGTTTGATTTTTAATACGCGAGAGGTTCCGCGTTCTTTGATTGCTAATTAGCTTGAGTTGTGTTTGTGAATTTCCTGTTTGTTAAATAACTATTGAACTTTGTGTTTGTGTACCCGTCATGGTGACTTTTTCTTGTGAGAGGTGAAGCGTGGCTGGCTGTTCACATCTGGCTGTTCCCGAGTGAAACTACGGGAAGAAATCTATTTATTTGTCCTGGGGAATTGAGATCTCAAGGGTTAGGTAGGGTAATTAGGAATTCCCCCTTCCCGAAGACACTCAAGTTTGGATCCGAAGAGAAAGAAGATTTAGCTTGGTAAGTGTTTTTTAAGTGTAATTAATTTATAGGTTAGGTTATCATATAGGGCCCTGTAGCTCCCTTCATAAGCTACGGTGGTAGCAGACTGCGTATAGCTTAAGTTAGATTCTAGTCGGACAAGCGTGGTGTCGCGTGGAGATTTTTTCCCGGTACTTAATTTTACCGGTAGATTTTTTCCCGGTAAAGTTCCGGTACGGAATTCTTCCCGCCGCTTCGTTTGTCCGGATTCGCTCTGCGCACATTTTCTGGCAGCAGAGCGTAGTTGCTCTGCACATTTTCTGGTAGCAGAGCGTAGTTAATCTACCCTCTATTTGTTCGTTTGTAAAAAATAATTAATTGTTTGTAAAAATTATTAGATTTTTCTTAGTTTGTTTGTATAAGAATATTTGTAACCTTTTTTGTATTTGTTTGCGGTTTGTACCGTGCGTTCCGGGTTTGTGCCATTCTCATACCTACCGCGGTTCTTCGTGTAGTTGCTTGATTTTGTTGTTTTTTATTTACCTTTTGTTATTTTTTGTTTGTGACTTGACGCGATGGCGAAGGCCTCCAATGCTAGGGCGACACTCGCCAACGAATTGAGATGGTTTGTGACGGCCGGAGGACTCCTGTCCCGGAAGGACAGGGAGGGCGCCATACTGCTAAGAGCGGATCACCTCCACTCACGATTGATTAGCGCGGAAGCGGCCATGGCGGCGCTTACCGAAGCCGATCTTACCCCGGAGGCCTACGCAGGTCACATGGCGGACATGGACCAGATCCTGAGTCTGCACGATGATATCGCGGAGGCGGTGACCGCAATAAGGGCGAGACAGGCTGGCGGACCAGCCCTCGCACACCTGTTAGACAGGAAGGACCAGCGGTTACTGGTCGGCTCCCCACCCTTCAGCTGTCCCACTTTGGGGGTAGGATGGAGGAGTGGGTAGCATATAAAAATATGTTTGAGTCCCTGGTCGTAGCACGACAGGATTTGTCGAAGGCCCAGAAGATGGCCTACCTCCTCTCCACTCTTGAGGATGAAGCGCGGTCGCTCATCCAGCACCTCCGGGTGGAGGACGACCAGTACGATACGGCTTGGGAGTTATTGAACTCCCGCTACCAAAACTTACGTTTGTTAGCGGATGCGCACGCCGCACAGTTGATGGCCCTGCCCAAGGTGGCCAACAGGGCACAGTTGCGCCTGCAGTTGCTCACGCCCGTTACAGTGGCCTGTAACGCGCTCCGCACACTGGGGCTGCCGGTGGACCAATGGTCCTTTTTGCTAGTGCACATTGTATTGGGCAAATTACCCAATGACATCCGCTCGCGATTTGAGCGCGAAAATGCGGAGCGGGATAGCACCACCCTACCAACATTCACTGACTTGGTGAAGTTTTTGGAGTTTGAGGCACGGGCTGCTGAGAATACCATGACGGACTCAGCGCCATCCAGAGCGCCTGAACGTAGGCCCTTGGAACCCTCATGGCGAGGGAGGCCCCAACAGGGACGGCAACCGCCACCGCGTGGAGCTGGTGCGCGGGTTGCACACACGGCAGCAGTCGCGAGGGACGCGGACTGCCTGCAATGTGGCCGGATGGGCCACAGCCTGCTACAATGCAGGGACTGGCAGAGACTGCCAGTACAAGATAGGCGCCGCATGGCAAAGCGGCATGAACTTTGCTTTTATTGTTTGGGCGGTCACTATGCACGTGACTGTCCCAGTGCCATACCATGCAGTGCATGCCGTGGGCGGCACCACGCGATGCTTTGCATGAACCGCAACGGGGATGGCACCCGGATGTTGAGGCAGGGGTCCCCTATGGGCGGGGGCGCTCCTGCGCGAAGCCCTCCACCACCGGACGGAGGACGCGGCTTCGCTCGTCGCACCCCCTCGGGAGGGGGTCGCGTACCTGCGCGGGTCTTGGCGGACCGGGACCACGCGCCCCAAGGTCATGGCCAGTATGTAGCTGGCCAGGCCCCGGATAGGGCCCCCATGGGCGGGGCCCTAGATCGGACGTGAGAGTGGGGACACCCCCCTCCACGCGGGTTACCAATACCCAACACATGCAGCCGCAGCGGTTTTCTCCGCCGCTGCACGAGTACCCACGGCTGGAGTACCACCCGCCGTACCATATGTATGGCCGGGCCGCGGGTTATGCCCCCTCAGATGGGGATGTGCACTCGCCCGCCATATTATCCGGGTCAGTGGCGCGCCCCTGGTTTGGAGAGAGTGGGGAGCCCGTAACTAGCTTGCTCCCTTGCTGGGACAGAGCCGCGGACGGTTCTGCTCCCTACCGCGGTGGTCCGCGTATGGGGTCGTGGGGGAAGCCATTAATTTGAGAGCTCTGTTGGACTCAGGGGCTCAAAGCAGTTTGGTTACCACTCGAGTGGCACGCCAGTTAGGTTTAGTCGTGGAAGACTCGCCTGTGCCACTTCTTGGAGTTGGTGGCATACAAGTGAAGTGTCTGACGGGCCAGACACTTGTCACCTTTTCTTCGCTGAAGTCCTCCACAATGAGGATCACGACTTCGGCTATGGTAATGGATACCATTGCGGGTTGGCACCCCTCGACAGACATACCGCCGGGTGTGTTGTCTTTGGTTTCGGGTCTGGATTTGGCCGACCCCTTTGTCTTTCATCCCGGCCCAGTGGACTTGCTCCTGGGCTCGGACGTATTGGGTTGGATTTTGTTGGGTACCCAGAAAGCTCTGGGTTCGTCTTCACTGATGGCAGTGTCTACTATCTTTGGTTTCGCCCTGATGGGCCCTGTGTTTGATAATAGCACCGTGGAGGAGCCACCGGTCGTCGCATCTGCGTCCTTGGCCAAGACCATGCAAAGGTTTTGGGAGGTGGAGGAGCCACCTATGAGTTCCAGGATGGATCCGGAACACGCTGAGTGCGAAGCCCTTTTTCGATCGACCACGGAGAGGTTGCCCTCCGGTCGGTTTGTAACTAGGTTACCCTTTGTTGCCTCTCGTCCTAGCCTAGGGCAAAGTAGGGCGCTTGCGGAGAAACGACTGCTGTCCATGGAGCGACGCATGCAGCGTGACCACGTACTTCGCGATAAATATATTGAATTTATGCGCGAGTACGAGGATTTGGGTCACATGTCTCCGGCTCGAGTTGATTGGAGCTCAACTGAGCATTATTTTTTGCCCCACCACGCGGTGGTGAAGGCCTCAACAGGCAAATTGAGGACCGTCTTCGATGGGTCCGCACCCACTTCGAACGGGGTTTCGTTGAATCTGTGTTTGCATTCGGGTCCCAAATTGCATAGGGACATAATTGACATCATCTTGAACTTTAGAAGACATCAAGTGGTTTTTGGCGCGGACATCCGGATGATGTTCCGCCAGACAGTCATACATCCTGAGGACAGGCGATTCCAGTTGATACTCTGGCGTGAGCGCCCTGAGGATCCTGTGACGGTGTATGAACTCAATACAAACACCTATGGTTTGAAATCTAGTCCCTATATCGCCATCAGATCATTGCTTGAATTGGCAGAGCGGGAACGGATCCGCTTTCCCCGTGGGGCTTCCGTGCTGTCACGTGACTTGTATGTTGATGACGTGTGCACCGGAGCCCAAAGTATTGAGGAGGCCCTCCTACTGCGGGATGAATTGATTGACATATTGAAGACAGGTGGCTACGAGCTACGTAAGTGGTTGTCTAATGAGCCTAAAGTTCTAGAAGGGATCCCGGAGGATCACCAACAGAACCCTCACCTGTTTGAGGATGTGGATGATCCCAACAGGATAGCGGTGCTGGGCATGCAGTACCAGCCGCTAACCGATATTTTCACATTCCAAGTGGACTTGGAAATACCAAAAGTCTGGACTAAGAGAACGGTGTTGTCCGTAATAGCCCGTATGTTTGATCCAAGCGGTTGGATCAGTCCAGTGATATTCTCTGCAAAGTGTCTTCTTCAGAGACTTTGGACTTTGGGCGTCTCGTGGGACGAGCCGCTGTTTGGCTCTCCATTGGATGATTGGCTCGAGTTGTTTTCATCGATTAAGGAAGTCAATCGGATTGCCTTGCCTCGTCGAATATTGCCCCCCGGGAAATATCGAGCCAGCCTGCACGGCTTTTGTGACGCGTCGGAGCGAGGCTACGCCGCGTCAGTCTATATGCGGACAGTTGACGCCGATGGCCGGGTCAATGTCTCGCTTTTGTTAGGGAAGAGCAAGGTCGCCCCCATCAGGACTAGGCTGACTATTCCCAAGCTTGAGTTGAGTGGAGCTCACCTTCTCTCTAAATTGTTGCATCACGTTGCATGTGAGCTGGCGGCCACGGTCGAGATACGGGACATCTTCGCCTGGTCGGATAGCCAGGTCGCGCTTGCATGGTTGCGCGCGGCCCCACATACCTTGGAGGTTTTTGTTGGAAACAGGGTTTCCCAAATCCAGAATATCGGAATTGATATAACATGGAGACATGTGCCGGGAGAGCTTAACCCAGCGGACTGTGCTTCCCGAGGTTGTACGGCACCCGAATTGGTGTCACACCCGCTCTGGTGGGGTCCAGAGTGGCTGATGGGATCAGAAACATCTTGGCCTGTCTGTCAGACAGATGTTACTTCTTTGAGTTTGACTGGGCTCCGTGTACATGCTGTAGTCGCTGAGACGACGTCGGAGCCGGATTGGCTACTTGCTCGGTATAGCAGCTTGGATAAGCTTCTGGGTGTTACCAGTTGGATTAAGCGTTTCATACATAATTGTAGAAACCCACAGGCAAAGCGGTTGGAGCCGATTGCAGGTGCAGAAGAGCGCCGGAGCGCATTGTTGCATTGGGTCCGTGTCGTGCAGACCGGACGGTTTGAGTCAGAGCTTCGTATCTTGCGCGACGCACGCGCTAAGTTGAAGGGCGCGGTCGCTCGTTTGAACCCGTACATCGACTCGGATGGGCTTCTTCGGGTTGGAGGCAGGCTCCGGAAGGCGGATCTTCCATATGAGACTCGCCATCCTCTGTTGTTGCCCAAGGGCGGACCCTTGGTGCAGCTTTTGGTGTCTGATCGACACATTCGTAACGCCCATGCTGGGTGCAATGCTTTGTTGGCTATTTTGCAACGCGAGTTTTGGATCTTGTCTGCCCGAAGAGCAATCCGTAGCGTTCTGTTTCGATGTATTGCATGTTATAGGTTGAAGGCATCCACGATGCAACCACAGATGGGTGATTTGCCCGCTGATCGAATCCGACCTTCGAGACCGTTTGACGGCGTTGGAACCGATTTTGCCGGTCCCTTTTCGATCAAGGCTTCTCCCTTTCGTAATGCCCGTATTGTGAAGGGCTATTTGTGTGTATTTGTTTGTTTGGCCACCAAGGCTGTCCATTTGGAGGTGGTATCGGCTCTGACTACGGAGGCCTTCGTCGCCGCGTTGGATCGCTTTGTTTCGCGTCGAGGTCTACCTTCCCTTATTAGGTCGGATAATGGCACAAACTATAAGGGAACTGTAAATTATCTTAAGGATGTTTCTGTGTTTATTGATAAAAATTGTACTAGTTTAAGTCAAATTGCTGCCCAAAGGGGAATAACCTGGAAGTTTAGTCCCCCAAGTTGCCCCCATTGGGGAGGGATTTTTGAAGCGGCTGTGAAATCCGCAAAGACCCACCTCCGCCGCATTATCGGAGAAACGGCTCTAACTTTTGAAGAGCTGGTTACAGTGTTTTGTAAAGTTGAGGCGGTCCTCAACTCTCGTCCTCTCTGTCCGCTATCTCCAGATCCAAATGACTTGGAAGCTCTCACCCCTGGTCATTTTTTGGTGGGAGGGCCTTTGAATGCCCTGCCCGAATACCCGTGGAAGGATGAACGCGTATATCGGTTGTCGCGTTTTTCAAATGTTGCAGCAAATGAGCCAGGACTTTTGGCGTCGCTGGTCGCTTGAATATTTGCATTTGCTGCAGCAAAGAGTGAAGTGGACAGACAGGACTGAGCCTCCCAGGGAGGGTGATTTAGTATTGTTAAAAGAGGCAAATCTGCCCTCATTGCTTTGGCGACGAGCTCGCATATTACGTTTGATTCTTGGCGGAGATGGCACTCCGCGTGTGGCTGAGGTGTTGGTCGACGGTTCGATTTTAAGGAGAGGTGTGACCTCTCTCGCCCGCCTTCCCGTAGAGTAAGCTAGCGGTCTGCTTCTCAGACCGGGACGGGGGGATGTTTGTAATATATTGGGTAAAACTAAACGCAGGCGTTTCGCATTGCTGCCGCCAGAGGGCGTTCGGGGTTTTCACACTGCTAGCGCGATGGCGTCGCGTGTGGTGGTCGCCATTGCATTGCCCTATGCGATATCGGTTTGATTTTTAATACGCGAGAGGTTCCGCGTTCTTTGATTGCTAATTAGCTTGAGTTGTGTTTGTGAATTTCCTGTTTGTTAAATAACTATTGAACTTTGTGTTTGTGTACCCGTCATGGTGACTTTTTCTTGTGAGAGGTGAAGCGTGGCTGGCTGTTCACATCTGGCTGTTCCCGAGTGAAACTACGGGAAGAAATCTATTTATTTGTCCTGGGGAATTGAGATCTCAAGGGTTAGGTAGGGTAATTAGGAATTCCCCCTTCCCGAAGACACTCAAGTTTGGATCCGAAGAGAAAGAAGATTTAGCTTGGTAAGTGTTTTTTAAGTGTAATTAATTTATAGGTTAGGTTATCATATAGGGCCCTGTAGCTCCCTTCATAAGCTACGGTGGTAGCAGACTGCGTATAGCTTAAGTTAGATTCTAGTCGGACAAGCGTGGTGTCGCGTGGAGATTTTTTCCCGGTACTTAATTTTACCGGTAGATTTTTTCCCGGTAAAGTTCCGGTACGGAATTCTTCCCGCCGCTTCGTTTGTCCGGATTCGCTCTGCGCACATTTTCTGGCAGCAGAGCGTAGTTGCTCTGCACAGACGGTTTATCAAATCTTTTTGATATTGCCCATGCCGATGCCATAGCAATTATGACAAATGAAGAAGATCGACTGTTCCTTAGAAATCAACGTGAAAATCGTCATGGCCAAATTGGTTCAGTAGATAAGGCAAGTGTTAAGAAGGAAGTGGAAAAGAAAAAAAAGTTACTTAGGGTTCAGCAGATGAAAAAAAAGAGTAGTCAGATGCAATGCAAGCTCTTACAGAAAAATGTGCCCTATCATCATCGACTTCCATAAGCGATGAAAATTCAAATTCGGATACGACGTCAGAAGAAATCTACGCATCAAAAGCACAGTCGAAAACTCAAAAACTACCGGTGAAAAGAGGTAGAAAAGAAATTGTTTCTACTGATTTGGCTATGAGTTTAGATGTTAAGCCATCGAAAAGCAGCAGTTGTGTTAACAAAAACTCTGAAAAGTTTGGGAAAAGATCCTTTAGAGTACAATGTGAACTACACATCAATTCGACGGCTGCGTGGGAAACATCGTCAAGCTGTTGCATCAGAATTAAAAGAAGTATTTAAGCCTGAGGTTCCATTGATTGTGCACTGGGATGGGAAATTAATAGAAGACATTACAGGACACGAGACTGTAGATCGTCTACCAATCTTGATTTCAGGTCAAGGAGTTGATCAACTTCTATCAGTACCAAAGCTTGATCGAGGGACAGGGGAAGTGTGTGCTTCGGCTGTTTACGATACTATAATGTCATGGAACTTAAAAGATAAAGTAAGATGCCTTTGCTTTGATACTACTGCAGTCAATACAGGGTTAAAGAATGGCGTTTGCATTTTGTTGGAACAAAAAATGCAAAAGGATTTGCTTTGTACATACAACATAAGCAGTACCTATTGTTGGTCGTGAATAACTTCAGAAAACAATACCCCAATGTGAATAAATCTACTTTAGTGTCATAAAATTCCTAATTTTAATTGAATTATGCTAGATTGTCACACGTTTATTTGATTTTAATAAAAATTAAGAGTATTTTATAATTGATTCTTTGAATTGGTTTTTCCAAAACTTTGTCAGCTGGTAGCGACCCCTAAAACTACCTTGAAAAAAAAACAAAAAAAATAGGCATCTGTTAATAGGGGTCGAAGAACAAAATGGGGGGGTGAGACATAATCATTTAAAAAAAAAAATTTTTTTTGCCCAATAAGCAACACCCTAATATACCTATTTGGTTTAAGTGGGACCGGTGATATTTTATTTCGTTTTGTTGTAGATCCTTAAACAAGATCATCAAGAATGACAAAAATGGCAAAACCTAAAGGATCTAAGTACACCAGAGAGAGAGAGTGTAGATGCTAGATTTATAGATACTAGTTTTGTAAGTTTACATCTTTAAAGATAATGCTTTTACATTGTGTGATTCGTGATAGTATAATCTTTTTTTTTTTTTTAAGCCAATCATACTAATATTATAAATGCGGAAGTTTGGGTGGTTGTTTGTTACTGAATTACGCAAGATGTACTGGACGGATGCAAACCAGAGTAGAATAAAAGCAATAGAATAACAGCATATAGGTTCTTTTTATCTCGAAATTCTCACGCGAGTGAAGTTTTGGACTGCAATTTATCGATACATTGTATCCTATGCTGAAAATAAATCTTGTTATACTTAACTTGCAAACTTGGCTCGTCGCACGATGGCGTAAGCTATAAAATCAACATTGGCACAACGTAATACACGTAATACTTAGTTTACTCTCAAATGTTACTAAGAGATAGTGGATGGGAGACGTGAAACATGGCTGATATGGAGATCAAGGATATTGACAGCTACCACTACGATGATGCCGTGGAGATGACTGGTATGTGTTGTGTATTTTTCGTTACATAAAATATGATAAACCTGTTCAGTGATAACCTCAAACTCACTAGATAACAACTGAACAGAATTGACGACCAAGAGAGAAACGACCTGTCGAACGTCCTAGGCACCGCTGGGGAGATAAAGTTCCAAGAAACCTAAAGCTCTCCAAAGAGTCAACTGGCAAGGAGTGGCGCACAAAATAGTAGAAAATTCTATTCTTGGAAGCGAAGATCCCCTTTGGGTCACTGATATATTGAAGTAAGTATGGCTACAAGTGACAATATAAGAAATATTATGGTTCCAGGTCACGGCTGGTACAACCGCTGTATTCTCATTGCCAGCTGCATCATCAGTATTGCTGTAGCCTTGGACATGTTCGGGTTCACTATAGTAGTTACCGCTGCTACTTGCGACCTTCAACTGGGGCTGAGGGAGACTGGACTCTTAGCTTCAGCTCCTTTTGTTGGTAACCTTACTTCTAGATTAAAATAATTCTATGAGGTAAGAGGTTGTCGAGAGGCTAAGAAGCCTGTTGTCTAGAGGTGGGTTCGAATCCTGTTCATAATACGTCAGTTTGAAAATAAGTCTGACTAGAAGATGGAAGAAACCTTCAACTCAAGATAAAACATTCTGTCATGGCTTCAGCAGTGTTTGTTGGTTTTTTCGGAACTTTTACTTGCTGAAACCTATATTGATCCTATTTCCTTTGCGTTTCCGAGATAGAGACTAAGGATTTCCACTTGCTACGATCCTTACAAACCTCTCTTGCTTCCCCTACACTCATCCTTCTCTTCATACAAGCTCGTCTGCTAATATCTCCTATTTATTGTTTCCTTTCTATATTCAAGTAGATGCTAGGTAGGTCGATTATGCAAGGAGTATTGCTGGCAAGAACTGGATTGCGATGGCCCAAGATATAGAAGCTTGGCGTAGATAGAGGGAGGCTTATACACCCAGCAGTGGGTAGTAGAATTCTGATGTTGATGATTCAAAAGTAACGTAAAACATGGACTTCGGATGGTGTTCACAGGGGTGATATTTGCCTTCCCCTGGGGCTACTACGCAGACACTCGCGGCAGACGGCGCGCCCTGCTACTGTCTACTTCAGGAGGCTTCCTCATGGCCACTCTCACCAGCTTTGCACCGACCTGGAAGGTTATGCTCGTGCTGAAGATACTAAGCTGCAGCTTGTAAGTTCGTAAGCTGGTGTTAGGTATTTTACGAGTCGTCTCACAAATTGAAGCGGTTATCGAGTAGTTAAGACGCCTGTGGTTGTGAGCATCTTAGATTCAAATCCTACTCGTACCACATAAGTTACCATACCAATCTGACCCATGTATGGTAGTTTTCATAGACCATTTGCTTCCGGTAAAGGAGAACATCGTGAGGTCTAGAAAGGGCCAAAAGATCATAGAGACATAGGTAAACCAGTTGTAGTTTTATTAAATGTATTGTAGATGATATATGTTATGTAGATTGTTGTTGTAATTGAGTCAATAAAAAGTGTCGTATATGTTTATTAGGCAGGCACTTTATTTGTATTATCTTCTTAATTATTGGCATAGGATTAGCGAATGGAATATTTATATTTTGTTTTCATATCGCTGTAAGACCTCCAAAAATATTGCAAATAGATAAATTATTATATTTTTCGATGAATCAGCTGGAGGTTTTTGCACATACAAGAGAGTAAAGAGAGTCGTGAGATTCGAAGGCCACGTTTAGCTGAACTATCGCCAATGTCAAGAATCCCCAGTAAAACCC